>CAKAOH010039644.1:28756-115717 GCA_916701665.1 Sebastiscus tertius
CTATTTTTTTCTTTAATTTATTTTATCTCCATTTTGTTTTATCCATATTTTATTTTATTTTATTTTGTTATGAGGAAAAGGAAGAAAAAGAAAAAAAGAAGGAAATATATAGATAGATAGATAGATAGATAGATATAAGAAAGAAAAAATAAATAAATACAAATAAATAAACAAATAAATAAATAATAAAATATCACAAACAGTGGGAAACAGTTTAGAAGTGTATTCGTAAACCGGAAGTACTTGTTAACAACATCCGGGTTGGTATTGGAAAAATTGGCGGTTTGTGTTCTCGCTGTTTTCTTGTTCCTGAAACTAAAATCTGTGAAATACTCTTCTGTTTGTATCTCGACCTGCTCGTTTAACACTTGTAACTGTTCACCGACAGTGTTTGTTAATTTGAGAACAGTTTCTTAAACGTGAGATATGTTGACAAACTCCAAACAAGTTAAGGAAGCTAGCAGAAGTTAGCCAGCAGGGAACTTTAGAGCTAGAGCTAGCAGCTGAAGCTAGCTGTGTTAGCCAGGCTGGCTCTCTGACCAGCCTCCACCGGACGGACACTCTCACTCTGCTTCTTCTTCTATTTCTGAATAATGGCCAACCCGTTATTGTTGCAGAAAAAGACTGGAAAGTATCTGTGGTTTTCTCTTGTTGGACTCGGACTTGAACCGGACACTGCACTGTCATCAATCTCTGGCAAAACCAGCAACGTGAAACACATCAACCTGGGACCGTGAGTCTGCTTTTACTGTAGATAACCTTCACATATTAATGCAGTGCTTATATCGACAGCTAACTTATTGTTTTTTTTAACAATGTCTTTATTGTTTTTTTTGTTATACAAACATCAAATATAATAATAATAATAACAATAATAATAATATACAACTTTATAGACTGCACATATTACATTTATTTATTGACGGACTGCACACACTATGTTCACTCATTCACTCTGTATCTTTTATATCTCTATTATTGTTTTATAATTTTTGTATACCTTTTAGCTCTCCTGCGATTCACTCTGTTTGCTGATGTTGCTGCTTTGACACCTGAATTTCCCTTTGGGGATTAATAAAGGTTCATCTGATCTTATTTTATCTTATCTTATCAACATTATAATGCAATATATTCAATACAGGATTTACTTTAACAAACATAACACACCCCACACACCCACTTGTTCTCTCTTAACTTTTCCCTTTCTTACAGGGCCAAAATCAATATACAGCTTCACAGTATCAATCAGACAAATAAACAGTTAAACCTCTAACAAAATGAAAATACACATAAACAGAAAATAAATATATAGAAAATAAATAATAAATTAAATAAAAAGATTCTCAAAAACAAGAATCCATTCCCTTCTGAGGGTCTACCACTATTGTGAATTTTTACATATCCTATCTTAATTATTCCTCCTGTAGAAATTAACAGCTAACTTAACTTAATTACTTAACTAACTTAATTTTTGTCTAATAGGAATATGTTCGACAAACCAAACAAGGATGCCTTCTACATAGTAACCCATTTCCTGTTGGAGAGACTCAACCCGACACGATTCAATGAGGCATACAGGTAAAATTAAACATGATCAACTATTTCCATTCATATCTATAAAAGTGTCTATGATTCTGTGTCAAAATAATGAAATGTTTGTTTTTGGTTTAGGCATTGCTGGCCTGTTTTGGGCCACAAAGCGGATGCTGAGTTCCGCAAAGTTACCTGCGCTTGGCTGCGAGAAATAATGGTAAGAGTGTTTTACATTTATGTTCATCTTCATCTGTCCAGTATTCACAGGTTATGTCCTCACAAATGGGGAAATTATGTCCATCTTTTCTTTCTTTGTTGCTTCATTCGTTGCTGGTGTTGCACCAAAATCTGTGCCAGCAGCACATAAGGTCACTATTTCTGACAGCTGAAAATGTGACCCCACTGTACTTATCTTTTACTCTTTACAGTTTTGTGAATACATCTTTGAATTAGAAATATTAAATTCCATTTATGATTTTTAATGATTTAGTTTTGTGTGTTTTCTGTCACATATTTCTCATTTATTATACAGCTGCAGTGAGGTCATACTTTCTGACGACAGCCGTCAGAAATGGTGACCTAATGTATTGCTGGCTCCTCTACGGTCACAGATTGTGGTTTAACACCAGCTTTCCTTTCATCCATGTCTGCTCCTCACTGTCCATCTCCTTACATACTTACCATAAATGTTTGACAAAAAAGGGACATAAATCCACATATATAAACACCGATCCATTGCGAGTTCCTGTCTCTACATCATTTTCTTTGTTAGTTTTGCAGCAAATCACTTCCAGGCAAATTTTGCATACAGTTAAAAAATGCTCAACCTTGTGCAAATTAAGCTTTTCACAACACGGGTCAAATGTCTAAAATATAAGTGGCACTTGTGTTGTTTAGTATACTGTATAATTTAGTGACAATCATCTGTTTTAACTGTGTGTAGGATGAAACTGCAAATGCAGGATCCAGGGTGGTAGCATCCTTGTTCCTCTCACCCGGAGGCCCCAAGTTTATCAACTTGATGGTTCATCTGGCCAATCACGTCATGCTGCAGGAAATGAAGACATTCACCACAAGTAGGTCTAGTTAGAAAACCATATCATATCTTTTTTTCAATATCAGCAGATCGTATTCATAATCTGACTTCAATTCGAAAATGTAGAGTGTCACAGCAATGGCCAGCCATTGTTTCACTTTGTCTCATATAATTGGCATTAAGTTGGCACCCAAAAGACTATCAAATAATCTTGAATATTGTCATTACCAGAGGACAGCTGGGTTCCTGAGGCTGCAGCGATGCCTGCTTCCTCCCTGGACATGGCAGAGAAGAGGCTCAGCCTGGTCCACACCAGGTTTTTGAAAGCTGCAGTGAATCAGGATCGTTTTCTTCACGAGTACCAGAGACGAGCACAGTAAGTTCTTGGTAGTTCATCTTGACAACTGGACAGAACTACATGTTATTTCATATTTACATCAATAGATAGAAGCTTTCTACATCACTACTACAGTAAAACAAATTAACATACCTCTTGTCAGCTCAGGTTATGGCAATGAAATCCAATTTCTCTGACTTGCTCAAGTCTGGCATTAACAAAAATGAAATATGTGTCGTAATATTTAGCAAATACGACAGTTAATAAAGATAATGGCATCAATATCAGTTGTAAATAAAACAAAATTATATGAAATGAAATGAAAATGTGATTTTTGTGATCATAACTTTAAATTGACTCTTTTCTATATTTAGAAGTAGCAACAGTGTTGCAAATATAATGTTGTGCATTGCCTATATCTATTCATTATAATAGTTTGTTCATCCTAAGACTTAAGAGCTCCAGTAAATAGCAGTAGTCCATTTAAGATGACACTTAATTGATCCAAGAGGGGGGATGTTTTGTCATTCTTTTTTTTCCGTACTCACTTGAGACTACTTAATGTTGATAAAAACTGTATTCGATAAGTCATGTTTAATTTATTAGCTGTATGGCCTGCTGCTTTCAGTATGTGGAGATATTCTTTCTACTATTACTTCTTCTATTATTGTTGTGAGGTTATATTGCATGTCTTTTACCTTGCTGAATATTATTTTCTATCACTGTAATGAGCTATTTTTTCAGAGGTAATTTCCATTTGAATCTTTTGTCACTGCATGTCATGTTTCATTGGCTATTTGTTTCAAGCCCCACCTGTTTCTTGTGAGCTAATTGGTAAACCTGTGGTTAACGAGACCAGTTGGCAGCTGCTGAACGGGTCCACAATCAGTGTCCTTGTTTCAGCCTTGTCATAGCAGGAAAAGCACAGGTGAAACCAATTTTGTTAATGATGGCTCCGGTCCATGAAGTGGCCTGGTGAGGCAGCTCACCTATATTATCTATTAGACCTGTGCTTTTCCTGCTATCACATGTCAAATGTATGCTGTGAAAAAGGCCTCTTGAAACCATGTGCACAGACTGCTACATTATGTTGAAGATTCTAGAGGTTTGCATTTTTAGCATGAACTTGTTGATGAAGAGTTTATTTAATGGCGTGTTTTGCACATGGGAGTCGGTTTCTACCACCACTATTGGTCATTTCTATTTTGATTAAGCCGTTTTCTTTTGTTTTTCCTTTTTTGAAGGGTCCTGGTGAAGTCTATGAGGGACATCAGAGCAGAGGGTGCCAAGTATGATGAGCTACTCAAGTATGACTTTTTCTTTTTTTTTTTCTCAGTGCTTCTGACTTCCATTTTCTTAGTCCAATTTGTTTAATCCGTCTATCTATTTTCAGGCGTCACAGCAGTGATTCTACACAGGAGGGAGCTACATTAGCTGAGAAGACCAAAATAGTATGTGATGTTTGTCAAATGTCCCACAAAATATAAGACATGTGTTGGCCATGTTTATTTTTCAAAGAGCTCACATAAGTACTTGGTTGTCTTAAGGTGCGCTCCTTGTGGTCGGATTTTGATGGAATGCTGTCGACTACCAAAGAGGAGCAGCATGCAGTGGAAAGTGTTTTGAAGGGGGATGTAGATCAATACGTCCTGGACGGGACGGATCGAGTCCTCAAAATTCCTCGCAGTTTGCTGGAGAGAATTGAACAGCTCCCACATCAGGTAAGAGTGAAGATAATATACACGGCACATAAGATTGTTCTTTATTTGGTTCTGACTTTATAGTTTTTAGTCTTTTCGCTGTTACCTCACGCATTGTTTTCCAGTTGAGTTCAGGGAACGTGTATGAGGCCGGTCAGCTGAACCTCCTGTGTGTGTTGGAGCTGACAAACCACGCGCTGCAGCTCCTGAGGGAGGAGTGTTGTCGGGTGTCTCATGCCCCCAAGCCTCAACTCAGTCCTCAGCAACTGCAGGAGAAATGTCAGCAGATGGCACGGGCGCTGCAGAACCTCCACCTCATCAGGTACTATACATTGACCCGTACTCGCTTGATAGGATGCACAAGAGGATTTTAATTTGGGGTTTTCTCAAATGTGCAGCATAATTGTTAGTTTGCTGAGGTGGATATCTGTATCTAGATATCCTCAACTACTTGTGGTTTGTAAACTGCAATTGTTAATGGAACATTTGTAATCATGGAAGAATTCTCAATAGTATTTGCTTGCTAACTAAAAATTAGATGACTTGAGTACTAGTGTATTAACCTTGTTTTTTTTTTTTTTTTCCCCCAGACAAAGGATTTCCAAGGAAGAAATTCCTGAGGTCAGGAGTACCAACAGAGAGTTGGAGGCTGCATGGGACAGGAAGTGGATGGATACCCTGAAAGACACACCCCTAGTCTCTTTTCTGAATGAAGATCCTGTGAGTACCAAAATGTTTTGCAACTCAAAAGGCATTTCGCTGTAATTGCCGATCTTAATTTACTTTTTATTTGGCTGTTTTTAGGCTCTCGGCTTCCTCTCACCAATGGCTCCACTGTCTTTTGAACCGGCGGCTGAAGCTAGTTACCGAAGTAGTGTCTTTTCCCAGTACCCTGCAACGCTTCTTGGTGAGCGACACCTGATCACATATCAGGTCATGTATTAATTTAGGTCTGTCACAACATCAGTCTTTATTCTAATCATGCGTCTTACAATTTTTCAGAGGAGAAGCCTGCAGAGAGTAAATCACAAGAAGATGCCCCCCCTAGTTATTCTAACCTGAAGAGGTAATGTAATCAATCTTTTAATAGCTCTTATGAGAAATGTAGGCAGAATGTTGACAGTGTTTGTTGTAATGGCTTCTGATGGGAGGCAGATACCTGGGCAGTCCTGAGCAGTGCTCTGTCCGTCACTAGTCCTCCCTACAGCATCCTTGCTCTCTGATGACCGAGGCGAATTGAGAGAAATCGCCACGGACAGATACGGAGCAGACACTCTTTATTTCTGCATGACTTTGTTTATACAAAGGTATATTAGCATAACTGAGCTTAAATACAATTTTTAGAGCAAAGGGGGCAAGTTTAGTAACCTCATGGACTTATTATGAAATGTTGAGACTCAAGCATGTACAAGAGGTTTGGTGGTAGTGTCTATAGACATTGTAAAAGACCTTAGACTAAAAAAAAAACAAAAGTGTACATATGGGAAACTCTTACACCTCACAAGATATAATGCAGCTTTTCTGATGTGCTGTGCAGCTTGGGATTTATCAACCATCTGTTTAATTACTGGTCTACTTGTGTACATTGTAAACTACTAAAATAAGAGCGTGACTTTGGAATTACTCATCCATTCAACAGTGGAAATGAGGACAGGTGCAGGGCAATGTGCCCACTTGGCTCAGGGATTAGCACTGAGCCAAGGCCACATACTGAGCTGTTATTGGCTACAGATTGCTTACACCCTACCTGAGCTTTACTGCATTGTGAGGAAAATATAAATGGGGAAATTACACTTTACTGTGCAGACAGTGCGTCACACTGTGTGAGCTGTTTTTGAATAACAAATTAAGCTTTTTGTCTTTCCAAACAGCCCTTGCCCTGCAACAGCTGAGAGGACAGAAAGTCCTGACGTCACCACTCAAGCAGCATCACAAGCTAATAGCTCTCTTTACTGGCTTTTCGACACGCCTGCATCCCCTCCTCTCCCGAGGGCTCCATCGGTGCCACCACCTCAGGCTAGTATTTTTCAGCTAATCTCAGTTTTGAGTTAAACTCCAGTTTATTGGATTCACTCCACTTATGAATTTGTGTGCATCAGTTCTTCTGATTAAACCTGTGTTTGGTTTTAGGCCAGTGTGAGGAAGACAGCCCGTGTTCACCAGAAGGTGGCCCCTGTTCACCAGAAGGTGGCCCCTGTTCACCAGAAGGTGGCCCCTGTTCACCAGAAGGTGGCCCCTATCAGGACAAAGACTCAGACATTGGACCTGGAATTTGATAACCTCGCTGATCAGGTATAGTGACTTTCAAACTAATGGAAGTGTCAAAGCAGTTAATAGCTGTAAACACTGTCCTTGTTTAGGTATGTAATTGAGAAAGAAACAGACCACATGAGATGCACAAATGTGGCTAGGACTTTATAACGACCCAGTTCTGATTAAAGAGTGTGTGTGTGTTAGTTTGCAGATGCTGTAACGACAACCAGCCCCTGTCCAGAAGGCAGGGTCAAAGGTCTGGACTTGGATGGCCTTCTTGGAACTCTTAATGGAGATCCCTTCTCTACTAGAAAGCAGCTGCCACGTACACCAGAGAGCTTGAGTAAGTCATGAGCTGTTGCATTTGGCCTCAGCCTTAAATTTTGGGAAATTGAATAAAGGGCTTATTTAGAATGGCATGATGGTTAAAGACTGAAGAATATGTGGCTTCATAAAACTGTCATGGTGTGAAAATTTGCCTTTTTAATTGGTCAAATTTAACATGTATTTTTTTTTTTCTGAAGTTCTGGATGTGAAGAGCTCCTGGCGCAAGGCAGTTGAGGAAGACAAAGCTGAGAAAATCGGGCGTTTAGCCAAGTTTAATGACAGCGTAAAAGGGTTGCTCTCTCCCCTCGATGAGAACAAAGTGTTGCAGAGCGAGCAGGGACTCTCCCACAAATCCACTCCGTTGTGGGACACCTTCGACACCGAGGGCCTCGACAGCCCGAGCGGCACGGGCAGCAGCGCGGTCCAGTTCAGCCTCGACCACGAAACACTCCCTGAAATGCCGAGCTGCGACAGTCTGCTGAGCCTCGACGATGTGATGAGCGAGGAGGAGGACGACGACGAGCTCTTGATCCCGTCCCTGAAGACTGAGGCGACACGAACGCCACTAAGCACACGTCATCATCTGGGTCAGATCCAGCAGGCGGGCGGTGATGGCTCCTTTATGGAACGCAAGAAGAGGACACCTGGTTTGGACAGAGACTGGCTAATGGAGCCTGCAAAGCCAGTGGAAGCCACAGACAAGGTCTTCTCACTGGACCTAGAAACACTGGAGACACCTTCACCCCCAAAAAAGCAGGAGTACAGCCTCCCACAACTGATCACATTCTCCCCAATAGATGACATGAAATATTAACTACATTCATATTGAAACCACTTGTCAGCTTCACTGGCTGCCCTGATTTTAACAATGTAACAAATAGTTGTACATAGCTGTAAAATAACCTACTTTTGGCACACATTAAATAACATTTTCCTGTTTAAGTTTTTATTTAAAATAGTAAGACATGAACTGCTTAAATAAAATGGCAAAATGTGGCTCATTGCCTTTTTACTTGTGTTCATGATTAGAGTTATTAACTTGTTTGTTATGTATGTGCAGGAGAGCAACATGGAACTCCTGAAACAACTCCTGTTGGGGAACAGAAGTGCTTTGGGTCCACTGTATTCATGAAAAGCTAGTCTTACCTGTAACATTAGGATTGCACTATTAGGATGGTTTCCATCCAACCACTATCTTTTACAGGATATGAAATGTCTTTATATGTACAGCATGTGACCACAGATATGAAGGGACCATGGTCAGTCAGGTTGATGAAAGTTGTAGAATTTCTTATTAAACAGTTTGAAAAAAAACTAACACTCTAGGATTCTTGACACTGTATGTCAAAGTTTCAAATGCAGTCTGAAGCAAATCTGAGTTTGATTTAAAAAATATTTACTCATATATTTGTGGCTTGATAAAGCCATTCATCAGGAAGTATGCATTGATGTCTTAAAATGTAAAATGACTACAGGAGATTCAGACTGGGTTTGGGGCTACTGGTGTTTTCTGAGAGCAGCAAAAATATACAAATATGAAGTTTTTGTCACGCACCTGTTGCTTTCTTACATATATGTGTAACTTCTCTCAGTTTAAGGTGGGGGGCGTCAGAAGCAGAGAAAAACCATGGAGCAAAAGAAAAATAAGTGAGTCAAGGCAGCAATAAAAATGTAGCAACTTCAGGATGTCCAACCATTTCACCTTCACAATAAAATTCAGATTTTCCCATTGCCAGCTGAAACTTCTTTTCATTTGTTTTCCGTTCAGTATATCCTGGCTGTTGCACATGCCATACTTTACCAAAGTTAACTAGGGCAAATGCAGTGTATTTGGCAACAACTATCTAAAACATAGGGTGAATTGGGCATGACATTTTCACCCGATCAGACATGTAGCTGCTGCACTGTGCTTGTTGTACCTTGCACACCATTCAGTCTCGTCACAACAGGTGTTTTGCCATTGCAGAAACAGTATTAAGATATCACCTTACTGATTACCAGAAAGGGAATCCACATATTACAGCAGTACAAGAAAAAGCCTAAGAGGTGAAAAAAATTCACACAAACATTTACAAATGAATAAAACAAAATAAGACATTAAGGAAATGACATTGAAGCACATACAGTACACTGCAATACTTTATACTGCTATACATAGAATATATATATATATATATATATATATATATATCTATGGTACTTCTACTACTGATAATAATAAGAAGATTCAAGATTCAAGCCCTTTATTGTCATTGTGTAGTACAACGAAATTAGATTGTGACAATCCCATAGGTGCTAAAAAAGATAATACAATAAAAAGAGATAGTGCAATATAAATATACAAAAAATATAAAGATAATACAATATAAAATATAAAAATACAATATATATATTGATGAGATGACAGTTTTGCCAGATTATTGCATAAAGTGTCCGTCAGATAATTATATAATTATTGCACAGAGTGATCAGCATGTTATTGCACATATCCGTAACAGTAGATTTACAGTATTTACATTGCAAAAGTGACACAAAAGTGACCAACGTGTTATTTGCATTGCGCGTGTTCAACTCAGACAGAGGAGACGTCAGAGTTCAGGAGGTTTATGGCAGTTGGGGAAAAAAAAAAAAATAATAATAATAATTGTTATTATTATTATTATTATTACTATATTTACTGACACACATTTTTTTTCAGCGTTAAATAAATAAGTAACTTTGCAATACACTCTTAGATTGTTTACCATTGAGGGGGCTTTACTTTGAAAAGGCATACCGGAAGCTGCTAGCTTCATGGTGGCTAGCTTGCTAGCTCTCCCCGAGGCCGCCCGTCAGCCTCTCTCTCTCGCTCTCTCTCTCTCTGTCAGTTGTAGCCTCTCCTCCTCCTCCCCCTCCTCCTCCTCTCTTCTCTGGGCGGTTCCAGTCTAGAGAGAGAGAGAGACGTTTAGGGAAGAAAGCCCACTAACAAAACTATCAGCGCAGACACACAAACATGGCGCCTGCTGCCTCCGCCGACAACTTCACATGAAAGTGTGTTGAAGAAGTGACCAGCAAAGTTTCACAGGACTATCTCCAAGTGCCTTTTTTGTTTTGTTTCGGTTTGCACTAAACAGAAATACGGAATATAACCAAAGCGGGTACAAACAGCAAGTTGCCTACATGTCAACATTGTGTCTCGCTGCAGTGTAAACAGCTGGTAAGTGCTCGTGTTTCTTTAATATGGAGATAGCTGAGCTTAGCAGAGTTTGAAGTAGTAGTTTGGTGTTAGCTGTGTTACTTTAGCTGTACAGGTCTGATAAAGACTGATCATACATGTTCCTGGTGTTGCCTCTCTACACTTTCCATCGTGTTGTTGTCCAACCGCGGAAAGACAGACAGCACAGCGGCCACGTCTCACTGCTCGATCACAGGAGGACATTTCTGTTGTTATATATCCGCGGTGATGTGTCTATTTCCTGCATTAAAGTTGACCTAATTAAGGGGTCGTATGCAACAGTTGGGAATATAACACCCCTCCCTCTCTTTCTCCTTCTTCCTCTCTCCCTCCTCTTCCTCTCTCCTCCTTAACACCAGATAATCAGACTCTCCTGGAGCCTGTCTAACCTTGCAGGTGTCTACTCTTGAAGCACACTCACACACTGCTTGAAATCAAACAAAAAAGACTTTTTAGCAAGGGGAGTTTTGCAGATCAGAACTGTATCCAAAGACAAGGAACTGTGACTTGTCTTTTTATGCATGTGGTTTTGCTTCCAACCAGGGACTTTCTCTCTGAATATGCCATGTCTGCATTTAACCTTTTATTTAACCAGGAGTAGAAAACTCATTGAGATTTAAAAATCTCTTTTCCAAGAGTGTCCTGGACCAAGATAGACAGCAGCACAGTTACATGGTTGCAGACATAAAACAAACATAACAATTGAAGACAAAGAGCAAAATTACAGAATCATAAGGGTATCAAAAAACATTCATCAACATTCAAAACATCTACAGCCAGATGTGCATGTTTCCAAATCTTTTTAGAAGAACTTTAAAGACGTTCAGTGAGACCAGCTCTCCAAGTTTCAGGTCATTTTGTAACTGATTCCAAGAAGAGGGAGCAGCATACTTGAACGGCCTTTATCCCAGTTCGGTACATACTTTGGGGACAGTTAGTAGGATTAAGTCCTGATGGGAGCGAAGATGGTAACTTCCCGTACTTTTTTTGAAGTATGTAGGTCCGTAGGTTAGATGGAAGCAGACCAAGAATAGCCTTATAAAGAAGAACACGCCATGTCTGCATTTGTGTGACCCTGTAACCTCTAGGACGTAGAGTTGTGTAAGATGTTGCTTTTGTGGATGTGTGTGTTGGGTGAGCACAAAATGCCATTGAATGCATTGCCAAGGTGCTCACATATCTATGCCTCAGCACTTGACTGTTTGCCAGCCAGCCAGCCAGCAGTCCTAACCCCTAAGGGCAAGAGAGTCCTCCCATCACCGTTTTGGTGATTCATGGCATGCATGTGATGTTCCTGTTATGACAGCCGTGGCACAAGTCCCAACGCAGCAGAGAATGGCACTTCCTCTTGTATTGTACTGATCGCATTCACGTTTCAATTTAGGTGTTTTGGAGATGTGTCAGATGTCAGAATAATCAAGGCGAGTAAATTGTGGAACATTGCTCTAGCAGAATTGCATCAGCACTTTTGGTGTTGACACGTGGAAACGCAGCAGAAAAATCTTGACCTTGGCTTGGCCTGACAGCGGCTGGAAAAGGGGAGTGGAGTGAGTGTTGCCTCCTACTAGCTGCTACAGGCAGCAGCCAGGTACAAAGTAGGTCATGGTTTCACTGTCGCTTTGTGTACATTGAACTTGAACTTTGTCACCGCTGCTGGTCGTCAAAAGGCTCCATCAGGTGACCAAGGAGAGGAAGTGGATTGGCCAAGGGAGCAGGAAGAAGGGCTTGGTGGTTTACGAGTGTGAGAAAACTCAGTAATTCATTCTGTGGGACAGCGAGAGGAGAGGAGTGTTAACCAAGAGCAACAAGTGGGACTGTTGAAATGTCTGCTGTGACATGTTAGTGCAGATCTTTTTAGTAAAGTCACTTTGATCTCTTACTCTTCAAAAGACAATACAACTGCTTACATATCAGCCAACACTAATTTCTCTCAATTTCTTTCACGACAACAGACACTTCCAGGTCAGGTTTATCAGCTACGCTTCCTTTAACTGACATTTCTTCTTTCAGGGTTTCAAGTTCCATTGAATCATTAACTCTTTTCAGCACTTTCACTTATATACTTCGACTTTACTCAGCACTTATGATGACACTTCAACTTTATTTAGTGTTTAGGCTGCATTTTGACTGACACTTCAAAACCCTTTTCACGATACAATATTATCACAATACTTAAGTCACAATACGATATTATTGCAATTTTAAACATTTTGCGATATGCTGAGTATTGCGATGAGATGTATTGCGATTTATTAGCTTTTTTCAAATGCAAATTATGCTGTTTGTCAACATGTTTTATCTTATCAGAGTTCACTCTGTTCATCTCAGTTTTTTGATCACATATCTTGAGGTCAGAGGTCAACTCAGCACTTACGATGACACTTCAACGTTATTTTTTTTATGTTACTTTATGTTTAGGCTACATTTTGACTGACACTTCAAACCCTTTCAGGTCTCGGGTCTTCAATTAACACTTTAAACTGACATTAGGGCTGGGCGATATGGAGAAAATCAAATATCACAATATGTTTGACCATATTGCGACAATATTGTAGGGTTGACTATTGGTGCTTTCACAAAATGAGATTTTTGATAAATAATAATCAGTAATATGGACATAATGACTAAATGGGTAAAGGCAAATAATAAAACAGTCTAGTAAGTTTAGAAAATTACATGACTTTACTGTAATGCAGCCTATAAAACTTCTTCAGCACTGCAACTATCTAGTCTTTTCTAGTTAGTAATTATTAATTATTAAGTAATTATATTAAGTCATTATATTAATTAAGTAATTATATCAATTATTAATTACTCGTGCAAAGGAAGCCCTCCTCCATAAAGAGGTCTGAGGTCATCTTCAGCAGCATCCCCAGAGCTGCTATAGGGAGTCATTTCCTGACTCAAGGACACTTCAGCAACCCCGGATCGTCCTTCTCACTATTGCTATTGCTGTTACAAATGTGTTTCTACTTCATCAGCCAGAAGTAACTGCAGATTTGACACCAACACTACTGACAATGCAAGCTCTTGGCTTACTGAGCCATTACCTGAAACACTTCAGTGCATTTTGTTAAGCTGCCTGTTTTGCACGTCTTAAGACATATTAACTCCAGATAATTGTTTCTAGCCAAAGAGCAAGGATCTTGTAAGCCAGCCAAAAACCCTCTCAGGTAACCTATTTCCTTCCTCTGACCCTTGTACTTTGGTGTGATGTGCCAGTTGAGTCTTCTTTCAATAGGTCTGGCTCTGAGCTGTTCTAGGCCCAGCTAGTTAGTAAGGGCAATGAGTTTGCCCTCTCTCCCTTCTCCTTAGAGTGGAAAGAATGCTCTCTGTCCGCCGGGCTGTCACGCTCCGGGAGGGAGGCAGTCTTGTGACGTTTTCTGCTGCTGATCCCAGCCTCACTGCTCTGACTGAGCTGCCTCTCATCGTCTAACCAACCTACCCAGGTTGTTTTTTAGTTGTCGTATTTTACAGCAAACTTTAAATAATTTGACTAGATTTAAAATCGTTGCCACCGTCCTTTTGTAACCCTCTTGTCATGTTACGGTAAGCATGACCTACCTGCTGCTGTTGGCTGCGCAGGCAATAATTGTTTTTTGACACAGTTCAGCTAAAGTGTGTCACTTTCACTTGAAAGCACACCTGCTTCTCAAATCACGTGGCCAGCTCTTTGTAGAGCGTAACTACAAACCCACAGTGAAAGAAAAAGTAGAAACTTTCAAGTTCAGTTATTATGCAGTCACTGATTGCCTCCGGCTGCTTTGATGTTATCTTGACAAAACATTAAAAAAGGATCCAGTACCGTTGGATTGCTGTTGGACAAAGAGGTACAGATATACAATACTAAAAGGGGAACAGACAGTTAGATAGTGTGATAGGCTTTAGTGGATGTCTGTTGTAGTGCTGAATCAGTTGGTAAGGCAGTCAATGAAGGACAGTTTTATGTATCAAGTAAAAATACCAAACATCTGCTGGTTACAGCGTCTAAAATGTGATAAAAATAATTAAATTGACTACTTAGTGTTCTGTTTTGACTGGTATATTTACTAAGCAATTTTAACTCATTTTTTGGCTTTGTAAATGGGCAGTTGTCTTTATTTTCATTGAAAATGTCTATATTTATTGATTTAAAAATGTGTAGCAGTCGTCATATATTACTCCTTTTTTTATGTGAACGTGTTTTGTTTAGTAAAATTACACCTTCAGGACAGAATTTCAGTAACATGACAGATATATTATGTTCAATTCAAGCAGAACAGTCTATGCCCAAAGGAACAAAATGAAATGGGGAAAAAAAACCAACCTATTTTCTGTTATCTGTGTGATTTGGCAGTCGGATACCTATTCTGAGAAGCCTGTTGACGGCTGTTGTCGGTCCCTCAATGAAATTGGATTTTACGTATTGCCTCTGTATATAAAAAAAAAAGAAACAGCTGCCAGGGTTAAACAAACTCAAATGAGGAACAGAGTTCACCGTCGGCCCTTTGCTTTGTGCCGGGCCGTGCAGAGCTAGAGAGAGGTTGTGTTAGCATATGGATATGATAATGCCAGGCTATCACACAAGCTTATCTGGAGCCAAAAAGCAGATAGACTACACCTCTCGCACACTCTGAACAGCAAATATTGAACAGTTAAATATATTCCCTGCCTCTATCGGGTGCACTTGAGCATATTTTTGTCTGCATTTTCACTTATTTCCTGTATCGTAAACTGATGTGGCTGTTAGTGTCATCACAGCACACTGTTAACATTAAGCAGGGTGAGGCATTTACAGACCAGTTTAACAGCCAACTATGTGCACACACACTGTAGCCCTGCACCATATGAATTCAATCAGACAGCAACTCAACTGGCTTCAATTTGAGCGCATCTGCCATCAAACCCACGCTCCACATCAGAAAAAATACAGAATGGATGTTTTTTTTTTCTGCGGTCATTGTAAAAAGGAGGTTTCGTCACCTCATTGGCACCTTACACGCGGCCTGGCCTTCACCACCTACAGCCCGCTGTGATGACAGGTGGCAGGGAGGGCCACTTTGCTCTTCAGATCCTCCAAAGCCCAGAGCTACAGAGTGGCACTTGAGGCAGACAGAAGCTGACACACCGTGGCTCAGCGGCAGCCACTGGAGCTGAGAGGGTAATAATGCGTTGGAGGCTATTACAGCTGAAATAAAAATTTCCTTTTCTTTTGCAGATTTTTTTGTGCAAGTTGGCATAGCTGAGCTTTCAGAAATAATTTTAAAGGGATAGTTCAGGTGTTTTGAAGTGGGGTTATATGAGGTACTTATCCATAGTCAGTGTATTACCTACAGTAGGTGACGGTCGGCACGCCCCCAGTTTGGAGAAACAGACAGGAGTTACCGCACCAGAGCAAAGCAATGTACTGCTGTGGATGGGGCCGGCAGCAAAATGTTTTTCAGCCACCTAAAAGAAAGGCTCACCTGAAATATATATTCAGAGTACTTTCGTCGGTTTACCTTGCTGTGAGACAGCCCTTTCAGACGGGGAACTGACGCCGTTGTATCCATCTATGCTCTCACCAAAGCCACCAGACTCCATTGAAATAAGCAGTAATTTTACCTGGCAGAACACGGGGGTTGCTAGTCTCCTCGAGCGGTTAGTTTGTTTGTGCTATTGTGTGACTTTGGTGAATCCAAACTAACCAAAGTCACACAATAATCTTGTTTTCTGCAAGGTGAAATTCCAGTTTTTTTCAATGGAGTCTGGTTGCTTTAGCGAGAGCATAGATAACGGCTTTAGTTCCCTGTCGGAAACATTTACTGACTGCATAGCTGTCTCACGGCAAGGTAAACCTGTGAAAATATTCTAAATATAGTGTACACTTAAACTGATATTGATTTTTTTAGGTGGGCCTTTCTTTTAGGTGGCTAAAATGTGTTTTGCTCCCGTCCACAGCATTACATTACTTTGGTTCTGTGCAGTAACTCCTGTCTGCTTCTCCCAGCTAGGGGCGTGCTGACCGTCATCTACTGTAGGTAATACACTGACTATGGATAAGTACCTCGCTCAACCCTTCTTCATAACACCCGAACTATTCCTTTAAGTGCACTTCAGTAGCCCTGTGGCATGCAGATGAATAAGTAACACTTGCACAGAAGCTCACATACATGTACACTGTTGTCACAATAGAGGGGTTGGTATGAAGCATCAGCCTGTCCTGCTATTTATAACCAAGGATCGGCCCAATCCCCAGTATAATTACTGCATTCTGTAGAAACTCAGTAACCAATGCGTTTTATTCTCATTTGCAGTGTCCAAGGTTCAGTACTTGACAATTGTGTGTGTCACGCTCAGCTGGTGTTTCAGTCAAGCTGTGAGTGGATCTGCATGGCGGCACTCCTGCTGCAATAACTGAGACAGACACAGCACTGTCTGTTGTCCAGCATTACACACACACAAACACTCAGACATGCGCACACACGCAGGCAGGCTCTTTCACCCCTGGGGAACAAGCCTCCAGGCTCTTTTGTGTGAAAGGGATGAGATCATTGTGGGACCGACCATGGGGGATGGAGTAAGGGGGTTCCACTCTGTGGACTTAAATAGAGAAATGTCTGTTGCTATGTTTATCTCGGTTTCTGTTGCTTCATCTGTTTTTGAATTTGGTACCTTGGAAATGAAGGGGCTGGCCAGGTGAATGTCAGTAACATCAGACAGTGAACACACATCAGGTTTGGCACACACACGTGTAGCGTAGGACCTTCCCAGTTTTCTTTATGGCAGTCGAAGGAGTTTTCCTCTGCCCTCGGGGGCTGTTGGGCTGCGTAGCCAACCTTTGCCGTGTTTGCAAGCAAGTTAAGACCAGTGCCACCGTCAAAGAACAGGACTTTCCAGTGCAGATAAAATCGGAGGCCTCGAGGAATGATCTACTCAGGATTTTACAACTAAAGGCCTTTAAGGCTATTACACACCGGGGTGTGATGAATAAACGACGCAAACAGCATAAACGGTTCATACCAGCAGTGATGCGAATTTACAACAGTTGCAACACTTTTTCAATAAAAGGGAGAGGACAGACTACCAGGATCCTTTTGATCCAGAGCAGCGTCTGGCAGTCTGTCTGAGCTAAATTGTTGTATAGCCTAAACTACTGTAAACTATTTTAGTTTTCTTTTAGTGAAATGCTCTGAGTGAATTTGCCTTTGGTAAACAGTTACGCAGTGTATATGTCTAGGGCTTTTATTGTGAAAGGTAAGAACTTGAGGAGTGGAGCTCCTCAAGTTCTTACTTTCTTTGTCAAGGTTGAAAGGAGTAATAAAGTTTGCAGTCTTGGCCTCTGCCTGCACCAATCTATTCAGACCTTTTACTGAAAAAGTGTTGCAACTGTCGCAAATTCGCATCGCTGCCGGTATGAAATATTGGCAGGCTAGTATTTCGCATTTTCGCGAGTGATCACAGCTCAAGCATAGAATACCCTTAATCCCACAGATTTGCCTCAGATGATAAGATGTTTCTCGTGTTACTTTCTCAGTTGGCTAATCTTACATGTTAATATATTCCTCTGTACTACTCGTTACTGATTCAAACAAGAATAGGCTATTGTACTGGAAGCAGTGATTCATTTCATCTCCTTGTATTCAATTACACCTGCCAAACTTGTGTTGTCTTATCTTAGAAACTCTGGATAAGTCTCCCTCCCCTGCATGCCTCTCTGAATGATCCCAGAGCAGCTCAAAAGATAATATTACAAACAAGTATTTGTACATTTCTTTCCCACAACTGGTAAAAATGGCATTAACTGTTGTCACTGCCAAACCATCCGGCATCCAAAAGTCTGAAAAATAATCACTAAATTAACTGAATATTCTTTCATTTACAAAATAATTATTGCTGGTCGCCCAAAATGAATGTCAGCTTGACTGGATCTGAAGTCCTGCTGCCATCAGCTGCACCATCACCAGGGATATTGTCAGATATTAGAAATCAAGACGCAAAAATGGATAGCTAGGCAGTGAGATCATGTTGTGAATGGCTTCATTTATTTGTCCAAACGATTTAAATTCAATGTTTTTTTCCGATGGGTGATATTTAAGACCACCATTCAAGTAAGTTGTAATGAATGTTAGCCAGTTGGAGCATCTGTGGTGCTCTAAACATGGTAGGACATTGAGACCAGACCAGAGAATATATTCAAAAAAGTGAGGAGTGGTCTCTTCACATCAGTGAGGCCTGAATGGCTAAACCTGTTCTGCATTGTGGACTTGTTTTTGCTTACCTTTCACTTTCTTTATTCACAGGCTTATGGCTCCTAGTCATGACATACGTTGTTATTTTCAGAGTAAGTTAGGATTTCAAGATTTTCTGGACATTTATCCGCAATGGACATCAACAATACTGTTTATCACTGGAAAGAGGAAGTCACACTGATTCCAAGAATGTGTATGCAACGTCCTTTTGTGTTTTGTATTTGACTGAGTTATCACTCCAGGAAGAGGGTGTGTGAATTCTGGAGCAAAGTGCATCAAAGACAATATTCCTACTAAGCCAGTTTACAGCTTACATGACTAATGAAAGTGAATAATTTGTGAGCTATTGTTTTGGGCGTGCATCTATGCAAACTGCCAGCTAGTTGGTTTGTGTACAACGCACAGAGTTGGCTGTAAGCAGGCAAGAGACCGTAAAAAACCCCAATTGAGATGCATATTCCGAATGCGCTGTATACATGTCCAAAGATTGCTCCTAAAACCAGAATAATATCGCCATATCCCACATGTCTTGATTTGAAAATGCTCCTTTCAGAATAAAACCCAAATCAGAATATCCAAACGGAATATGCTGCTTACATGACCCATATCAAATTTGGAATATTGTCATATTCAGAGTAATAGTGCAAGTAAACACAGTCATTTAATTCAAAGAGTTAATTGGTTTTAGCCAGAAGTGGGCACTGTGGATAAAATCCTCCATTAATATCATGAAAAATCTATATTTTACAGTTATAGGTCAAGTTGTTATTACATTGATGTAAAAATTAAATAAAAATCCAGTACAGCATAACCATTAAATAGTCCTGCTCATTATGTGCAACACCTTGCTTGAGCTAATTCTAGTGATGAATAAAAAGTGTATACAGTATCTACTGTGGGCATTATACATTAAAAATGAAAGTGTACTAGAGACTCACTACACATTTAGGCCTAAGCTTTAAGAATCCATACTATAAGGCAGTCAGAAACCAGTTTCATAGTAACCGGTCCATACGTGTTCTCTAAAGTTTCATAGCATTTTTGCCTTGGTTCGTAGTGACCCCATTCCCTGAGTGCAACCTGGACAAAGAGCATGACACTCGATCACCGGGGCTCAGGAGTAACAGAGGAACAGGTTTTCACGTGGGAAGGGAGGGGCAGAGCACAACCTGGAGAGGCTCGAGTTACAACACAAGGCTTAATACAGTGGAAATTTAACGCACCAGTTCGTCCGCCCGTTTGACTCAGCAGTCATTTTACCATTTGACCCGAGATGCTTCACAATTTATGCCTCGAGGTTTGAAAGTTTTCCTGAAAGTTTTCCACCCTGCATGCATGCTGTCACAAGTGCAGAACAAGAAGGGCGGAAAATCCTTAATGCTATGTTCGCTCCTGTTTACAATAGCTTTAAAGCTTTTAGTCTAATCCACTGTCAACACCGCCGCCGTTTATGGCCACTGCCATGTTTTATTTGCTCGCCAGACATAATAAGTGCACAATAAAACAAGCATTCGCTGCCGTTTTAGGTCTAAAACTGAGACTTTATTCCGCCGTCCTTTGAGGCTGACGGCAGACTACAGAGAACATGTCAGCTATACTAAATGTACCCTTGAAAGACTCGGAGATCAATTTCCTCAGCTAGAGTAACACTAGGCGCAGCTCAGGGTCGCGCAGCCTGGCATTGTTGGGGCTCGGTTGCCATGGCAGCGTCAGTGTTTGTCTATCATGGTCTGTCACAAAGAGATATTTGTATGGTTGTGGTGGAGGCCGAGGGGGCCGTCGCAAAGGGTTCCAACCTTAAGAGTGTTAGCACACCTACCATCAGGGGCTAGTTGGCAAGATGGTGGTAATTTGTGACAATGTTGTGTTTAATGTCGTCAGTAAATTGCTTGTTGATTCACCGGCATGATGAACATTCACAGGGTGCCATTCAGGACCAAATAGAACTGCTGCTTGCCCAGGATAGTGTTTGTTTTTCTCTTTTATTTCGGTTAACATTGCTTTGTTCCCTGCTGTGACCCTTTGCGGTGATCTGTGCCCATTTTGTCGGGAAGCTGTATGACTCACAGAATTGATGTTTTTATACCAACATGACCATTTCAGAGCACATGAATTGTAGAGGCTGGTGTTTTTGACAAAGGTTAAAATGTGCATGTTACACAGCAGAACATAATCTTGCAAAACAGAGTTGTTAAAATGTAAATTGAGACACTGCACCCACATCCAATCCTTTCCTGCTGACGTGTGACCTGCTAATACAGGAGAATCAGGCTTAGAATTAGCCTTGTTAGCCCGAAGAGTCATTTAAAGGGGACATATGATGCTCATTTTCAGGTTCATACTTGTATTTAGGGTTTTTACTAGAACATGTTTACATGCTTTAATGTTCCAAAAACACATTATTTTTCTCATCCTGTCTTTCTAAATATACCTGTATTCACTCTCTGTCTGAAACGCTCAGTTTTAGCACTTGTCTCTTTAAGAACCCCTCCAGAAAAAGCCCAGTCTGCTCTGATTGGCCTGCTAGTAAAATATGGTGCACCTTTGCAAAGGTAGTTCTCAAGCCGTGGGCAATATATTCTAATGAGCTTACATGTGACATAGGGTTGGGAGCCAAATCTGAACAGCTTGTTGAATCACATGTTTTCTGATCTAGACAGCCCACAAAAAACTGATGGCGTTGTCTTTTGTCACAGTTTGTGGGTTGGTAGACACTCCAGATACCCAAATGTGTGTGCACAAGCACTGAAAAGGTGAGTTTTTCTTGACATGTCCCCTTTAATGTTGAGCACTTGATGAGTATAGCTGTACAGACAGTACTTGTAGTTACATTAAAAATGGCAAAACAATTTGAAAACTATAGCTTATATGCAAAGCTAGCGACTAGCTGGTGAGTTTACTTGGTGCCCCCACAAGGCCAAAGTTTCGCTGCCCCCACAAGGCCAAATAAATAGTTAACGGTGCTAAATGCGAGATTGAGAGCATTTCCATTGCCTCCTCACGGCTCTCAACATGGCAACGGCTCGCAGCTTATGGTGCTAACAGTGAGAACTACGCCAACAGTGCTGACAGGGCTAACAGTGTTAATGTGTTAATCTGGGGGGGACCAGAGGTTGAACGCTATGCTTCCGCAGTCGGGGCGGCGTTATCAGCTGTAACCGCTGTATGAGAGGATGCAGAGCGGCGGCCGTGAGCTAGCCAGTGGGGCACGCTCACATGCACTAAAAGGCACGTGTGGCCATGTTCGACAATGTCAACAAAGAATGGAGAAGCTCGAATTATAACACACACAGAGGGGGAGCGACTTCATTCTCTGCTCAGGTAGACATTACTCCTCCATATCTTTACATAGCAAATAGTTGTTTGCTGCTACATTAATGCTCTGGATATCTTATAGAGCACCTTTAATGTAGTTCAATAGACTGTAAATACAGTTGTTAGCTTATATGCTGCTGGGTTAGCTCGTGTGTGACTTGAACATTTGAATCAGAGACTGAAATCCACAGTATTCCTCTGAGAAAATATTATTGGTGCAGGTGTCAGAAGCAGGTGTAATGCACTGCCTGACTTCTGGTTGGATGCCATATACTTACACACAGCTCTTGGTGTGGTTTGTGGGTTTCTCTATTTGCAGTGATGTAGTACGTGTTGGTCTATATTCCATGCATACAGCTGCACTTAACAACCACCTTTAAAATCTCATAAAGACCCAGATACATGAATGCAATGAATAATCTATTGATTTCATTAAGGCTCTACCTCGTTCATACTCTTGTTCAGTTTTATGAGGAATATGAGAGTTTTGTTTTCGCTATAAACAGACATTAATTCCCCCACACATGCAAACACACATGAAGACCATCAGAGGACATTTACTGGCCAGCCTTTGGCGAGAACAAATTTAACAGTGTGGTTTGCTATAAAGCACATACAGACTGAAAACAGCTTTTTGCTTTTGAATAGGGTTTTGACCGGCGAGACGTAACCATGGATACAGTGCAGTAAATCTCTTTAGAACAGTTAAAGCATGTCTCTAGATTGTGCATCGTTATAAAATAAGAGCTTGATCCAGCATGCTTTTTAAAGAGAGTGGGACAAACGTTATTCATTGTGTTGCGAAAAACCACATCTGGAATCATTCGGGCTTTTACGAATTTTACTCGCAAGAACAAATAAGTTTCAGTGACATTCCTCAGGAGGACTAAATGTCCAACATTGGAAGGAGAATACTGAAATAAAGTGAATTCATCTCCATTTAAGAAGATCCTGTTTGCTTTTCTCTTCCGTGCCTCACCTGTGAGGACCATCTGAGCTTTTCCATCCTGCCTTACTTCAACAGCCAAGTTTCTTCTTTTTCAGACTTGTGGGAGAGAGCAAATCCATCCCGTCTTCACTGATGCACTTTTATTGCCGTGTTTGTTTGTGGAAAGTCGAAGTCATTCGGTCTCTGCTCGGATATGACATGTATTGTTTTTACTGCTCGAGGCTTGTGTTCATACAGTTGCACTCTATGCTCTTTGATTTCCCGACATTGTTTTAAAAAGGAAAGAAAAACTGGGCCATATTCTGGGCAAATATCCAGCTCCAATTCCTCAGAGCTACCTGGACTGTAAGGCTGGCAGTGTACTTGAAACAAATCAATTTTGACATGTTCACATGGGAAAAATGCCAAGTTTCTAACTAAAAAGCATTCATCAGTCAATCAGATAAGAGTTTGAATACTGGTCAGAAGAATCAAACATTAATTGAACTATTGTTGTCCCGGACTGCGTGCTGTATAGCTGATGGAAATCTAAAAAAACAGGCTCAAAGTCTAGAAAAGATTTTTGTTTTGTGTGGAAAATATGTGCAACGTGTGTCAGCTGTTTGCTGTCTCGCTGTAGCTGAATAATTTTCCTCTCGGGCAGATCAGTCTGCCTCCTGCCACTCCTTCCACAGCACCAGCCAACGGATGTCCTGCGCTGTGTCGCAGCCGGTAGACCTTAGCATGCACTCCTGTCTCCTACTACACTGCTAGAAACAGCTTCACATGTCTTCTTTAGATTCTCTCTGCCTTTATTTGCAGAACAACTTTGTTGCCTTTCAAGATGCAACAGCTTATTGACTGGTGAAGTCCAGAATAGATATGAAAAAACTACAATGGACAGTATCAAGCTGCGTCATGAAGTCCGGGGCTGTCTGTGCTCGCTGTTGCCGTACAAAGAGGCTTCTTTCCCCCCCCTCTCCCGCCACAGCTGACTCACCACTGGAAAAATTAAACTTCCTGTGTAGGTCCCTAGCAGCCCTTTGAAGGCGGCGTGGACGTGTTAGCTTTAAGTTTCTCTTTCTCCTCCTCAGACAGCCAGTTGTTCTCTGTTGTTTCTGGCCAGGCTTGATAAGTCAAGTGCTTTTCATTGGCACAGGAGGACGATTTTTAAAGAGTGTAAATGATGAGCAGCAGTTTTTAAATGTACTGCATCTTCCTTATTACATACTTTAAAAAGTGCACTTTAATTTCTTGTGAATGCTTAATGGAAACTGGGCATCTTTATGTCATAAATAAGAGCACAACTAACTGCTGGATTTGGTGTCATGACTCAAACATTAACTGGAAAACAGAAACTCAAACTTTTAATTTAAATATTACTTGCATATATTCAATAAAATAAAATGACAAAAGACACATATTTCAAGTGTTTTATAGACTTTAGTGTCTTCTTGATTTACGCTCTCGGTGGCATTTCGGAGCATTCCTCCAGGCCCGGCTGCTCTCCCATGGCTCTCTGTAGCCACCGGAGCTTTAACTCTCTCGACATAACCGGAGCAGTGCGGTGATATACAATGACAAGAGTGTTTTGTGAACGTCAACAAATCCAGTCCCTTCATTACTCCTTGTGTGTCCCCCCCAGTTTGTTTGCTTCGTTGTGGCGCAGCAGCCTTAAAGGATCCTTTTATTGCCTTCGCCACAGTATTACTTAACATTCTGTGTATGCTAGCATGTGTAATCCATCCCACTGTCCCATAGTGAGATGTTAGAGCGTTCTCTAACATGCAGTGTCCTCCTTAGCTATCGCCTGAATACAGTATCTGTGTGAAGCAATAGGCTGTGCTTTGCAAGAGGTTTTAACCACAGCTCAGCTGAGAATAGAATACTTGTATGTCTGCTACGAATGTGGTACAGGCTACATAAATACCATTCTAAATTAATCTCATACCTCTATTTTCTTACTTCCAGGTACGCCCAGCCATGATCGAGGACAAGGGTCACCGTGTGACCGACTACTTTGTAGTGGCCGGGCTGACTGACAAGTCCACGCCCCTGGAGCAGGACCTGTCGGAGACCAAGTCCAGCGGGCCCAAAGCGCCCATCACCGACTTGGCCGTCATCAACAGGTCGGCGGGAGAGACGGTGCCCGAGGGCTTCACGTGCATCGACAGCACCTACAGCGGCCAGCCGGCCAACCTCAATCATGGCAGTCTCAAGAGCCCTGAGCTGTTTCTGTGCTACAAGAGGGACCGGAATAAGTCTCCTCTCACCGACATCGGGTGAGTCAGCGGTTTGTGTTTATGTTAGTGTTTGTAATCTGGAATGTTCACATGCCTGCGAGAGACTCATTACTTCACTTATCAGTTGCTGAAGCTAGATTCCACTAAAGCTCTTCCTATGAGTGAAACAAAAACTTCAATAACCAGTTTAGATCTCAACATGGCTGCCGGGTCACAAACTTTTCTCATTTTACAGCTAAACCGTACACTACAAGATGATGCTGAAAAACTTTGACGCAAGATTTAGGCATTACAGTAACAGAATATAGATTCACATTCGATCAACGCTGCCTAGTTTGACCGTTTGATCAGAGTTCGCGAGTGATTGACTCGTGGCTCTCATAGACGGCAGCTGGACGGCAGACTCCAGATCAGTTCTTACTGCTTGTTTTCCTCCGGTCTGTGAAATCTTGCAGATGCCATTAGGAGCACTGGAGGACACAGAGGAACATGATTTGATCTACTGTCAGGATATACAGTAGTGACCGTTTTATAAAAATAACTTTTTTTAAATCATATTTGATCCAATCTCACCTACTTCAGCTTTATTTTGGACAGCAGAAGGTTGTAGATTGACAACGTTAGACCGTATGTGTGTGACAACGGCGAGCACGAAGCCACCAGCAACACTACAGCTGCGAACGCAGCACAAAACACACACGGTCTGTCGGACACTCGCTAATGTCACGCCGTTTAGACACACAGCTGATACGCAGCTGACCACCTCGCTGCTTAACTAAATAATGCGGTGGAGACTTTTACTGGGAAAGTGGCTGCATGTGTCCACAACAATGCACACAGCGTCATGGCTGCTACAGTAACTCTCCCGGAGGGGTGGACTGGGGACTCAGTTATCTATTTTGCTCATACACTGCAGCTGGTGATAAATGATGGATTTAACCTGTTTGTGCATCGACTCATCATTGCAGGCTGGGCGGCTTGTTAGGTACAACACACACCGCATTGCCGCATGCGACGCACCAATCTTGTCAGCTAACGGCTAATAATCGGTTAACGAGGGTCGGTTATCGGTTAGGAAAAATAAAATCTAAATTAGCATCCCTAACAGACGGACAGAGATTCAGCCAGTTAACTCCTAAATCTTGTCTTCTGCTGTCCTCTCCGTGTTGCAGCAGATTCAGAGGCTCAGTGAATTACAAAATTATTGATTGCTGAATTCAATTTTGCTGTTTCAGGATCGTGGTATCGTGGTACCCTTGTTGTCACACTGTCATGTCTCACTGGGACACTTGAGTAGCATAGACAAAGCCCTACTATGACAAATCAAAATGTCTGCTGTTATGAAGGCCTTGTTTTCAGTCACCACACCTCCAACCTCTTGTAAGGCTTATAGTGATATATTACATTATGTATCATAGTGAAAAGCAGAAGAGGGAAGTAGGTGTGTTGACTACTCCATTCACTCGCCCCTGTTGCGTCATGGAGCTCTCCCTCTGAGACACTCCTCTTGGCTCCAATCCATTGATAACAATTTTTCCCGCTTCCTGCTATCATCTTATAAGAGGGAGCTTTGTCATGTTCCACTACATCCAATCCAGTAAGCCTAAAGCTACAACCGCTCTTACTTATTCACACAGAGGAGCCAAAAAGCGTTCCGTCCGTTTCATCACCAGCGCTTTGTGTCTGCTAACCATGCTTTTATTGAGAACAATGATGCAACGGCTCGAGGCGTTGCAGTTCTCCACACACCTTAGTCTTTGTCTAAAGCCTTTTTGTGTCTCCCGCTAACAAACTGGAGTTTCCAGTTACAAAAGATAGGCACTGCTCACTCTGCAAAGTCGGGTTTTCATTAAAGCTGGTGTTGCTGTATAAAGATTGCAACACATTTCCACCTGTTCTGTGATTAACTTAGTTGATTTCACATGTTAATAATGAGATTCCCTTCTGCAAAATGTAGCTTTAAACTATAGCACCACATCAAACCCTTATGCAACCCTGCAGCCGTTGGTGCTCTGAGCATAAACAGAAGATCGTATGTCAAGTCATGTTTCCTTTAAGAGGTTGTGCAATCCTGCTGCTTAGCATGCAAACAGACATATGGGGTGGATAAAACAGAAGCAGACTTACATTCAAGGATTCACAGTCAAGCTGCTTTGCTTTTTTTCTGTGTTTGAAGCACCGAATCAGTCGTGTACTTCAATGAGACTGAATAACAGATTTCACAAGATTCTTTTCTCTGTTGCTGCGTAGTCTATTATTAATAATGACAGGATGCTTGTGTATTTTTAATAAGAATATCATGAGTAAATGCATTATAGCATGGTTCACTTCCTGTTCTGGTTTTGGTTGAGCTACAACACAGAAGGTCAGTCAATATTTTCGGCCGTGTTGCAACACCGATGTCATCTCTTCCCATCGGCTGATTTCTCTCCCACCTGCTAGTCTTCATACCCCTCCAAAATAATAAATAAATGAAAAACTATGAACCTGTAAATCATTCATTCTTCCTTCTGCCACCTCCACTGTCAGGGAAGGCAGCATTCCCAGCCCCGGGGCTCCACAGCGTCACGACTCACTGTGCCCATTAGGACTCTGTTTTTGTTGCTTAAATGAGAATTCGCTGGCAACCGTCCTCCTGGCCTCTTTTAGGTTTGTCCTGCATTCTTTTCAGAATAAATGGAGTGTTTCAGGACTGCGATGGCTGCCCCTGTAGCCTGCACAAGATTTAAAAAAAAAAAAAAAAGACATGTTTTGGGGTTCTATCTTAGTTTATAGAGGGCAGCAATCATAGCTTTTGGCCTCCACGTGGCATTGTCCAGATGGAAAGGGACCACATGGTGCCATAGATGCCCTGCAGTCATGCAAACAAAAAAAAATCCAACACAGTTGGATAATGATTGCTTTCCTGACTGCTGTGTGATACTCCACAACAGGAGTGATGAGCAAGCAGAGAATCCTGATATGAAAGTTTCCCCACACTGTCTGGACTTTGAATGAGTCAGCTGGTAAATATGTCTGAATCACATCACCCATTGAAGACGGGCTCCTCACCGAGGCCTCAAAGGGAAACCAGAGCTTTAAGAAGAAAGCCAGCGGTGCTGCTGACCACACACACACTGATCCTCTCTGTAAAACAGGAGGACCAGATTATCCTCGTCATAGACCCACACTTCAGCCTCTTGCTTATTGTCTCTCAAGAATGCACTTTTTCTTAAATCAGTTTGAATGTGGATTTAGATGTTGATATGGCAGCATTGCAGTGCACACTTGTTTGTCAGATTTGTACATCAATTAAAATTGATAGAATAGTTTTTGAGAAATTAAAGAAATCTTTTCGTTTCCCTCCACATAGCCCAGGTAATAGCAAATGGAAAGTCTGTGAAGGGGAAGAGCTTGAGTTTGTCTTTTTCTGTGACCTTAAAGGTCCCATATTGTAAAAAGTGAGATTTTTTTCATGTCTTTTATATTATAAAGCAGGTTTAAGTGCGATGTAAATACTGTTAAACTATCAAAACGCTCAATATAAGGAGAAATACACACAGCCCGTATGCAGTAATTGTGCATTTGAAACAAGCTGTTAGGATTTCTGTCCATTTGTGATGTCACAAATATAAAATATATAGATCATTATACTGTTTTAAACATAAACATTCTAAATGTGTCCAAGTTTATTTCCTCTTGCAGTGTATGTAAATAATATCAGCTGACAGGAAGTAAACATGGACCCAAACTGTTGCCTAGCAACGCAATTCCGTTGAAATACATTAAAACAGAGCGTTTTTAGACAGAGGGTAAATACAGGTATATTCAGGCAGACAGTATGAGGAAAATAAAGTTTACAAAATTAACTTTACAGCATGTAAACATGTTCTAGTACATACACAAAATACAAGTATGATCCTGAAAATGAATACGATATGGGACCTTTAAAGCTGCATTAATCAAATTTTACACTAACAATGGCTCAAATGACTGGGAGTCTCTCATAGTGCACTTCCCCTCACTCACCCCACCACCAGTACATTTCAGCGTCTTCTAGCTCATTGTTTTGGTTTTACTCTCTGTAGTGTTGTATTTGTCACTGTCCCAAGTATTCTATTGCCTGCATACTGTCAGAAAGCATGACTCGGTCCATGGCTGATGGAATAAACTAGTCCTAAACAGTACTAGGAAAGCATATTTTCACATATTTTTCACTTTTACAGTAGACATACTACACTTTGACTTTTTTGACATATATTTATTTAACTCAAAATGCAGTTAGAAAAAACAGTATGTTGATTCTCTGTGGTCTAAAGAAAAGATGAATTAATTGGGTTTAAATTTAATTACAAATTGAATTAGTTTATTTTCATGGCTTAGTATTAAATATCACATTAAATAGTGGCTAATTGGAATATGAGCAGAACCTGCCCAGCCCAAGCTCTCTAAGAAGACGAGGAAAAACTCCTCCAAAATCCTGAGGCCAGAAGGAAAATGGGAAGAAACCTCAGGAAAGGCAATTCAAAGAGAGATCCCCTCTCCTCGAACGGCTGGGGGTGTTACAGGATCTGCAAAAAAAAGGGCAAACAATGAATAATATCCATCCATTATCTGTTACCGCTTATCCTATCACGGGGTCGCGGGGGGGCTGGAGCCGATCCCAGCTGACATTAGGCAAAGGCGGGGTACACACGTTGGTGACCTGTCCAGGGTCGCCAGGCCATCACAGGCTGGTGACTGGGTCGCCAGGCCATCACAGGCTGGTGACCGGGTCGCCAGGTCATCGTCATCACAGGCCGGTGACCTCACCAGCCTATCACAGGCCGGTGACCTCACCAGCCTATCGCAGGCCAGTGACCTCACCAGCCTATCACAGGCTGGCCGTCCCAGTTCCTCAAGTTCTTCCTGTCAAAGAGAGAGCAGCATTAGTACTTGGATGACTTGAGTATTGTATGGCGGGGATGTGTGTGGTCATTGTTGGTTAATCCGAGCCATGGGTGATGCCTGAGCTGCTCCAGGGTCAGGCGCTGTTTGGGGTCTTCAATCAAACACATTTGCAAGAAATCTTCGCAATCTGGATAGAAGAAGGAGAAGAAAGATGAAGGTGACGGCTACAGAGATCCATCAGAATGTGAACTAAAATGAACAGATTAGGGTCTGTTGACATGTTTGTTTATGTTTTTGTTACCTTCGGATAGCCTCTTGCTGAATGTCAGACCGTTTTCGAGGTACGTGAGGGTCTCAAAAGATGTGTTCCCGTGGAGTGGGGGGGCTGGAACCCATCCCAGCTGACATTGAGCAAAGGCGGGGTACACATGTTGGTGACCTGTCCAGGGTCGCCAGTCCATCACAGGCTGGTGACCGGGTCGCCAGGCCATCACAGGCTGGTGACCCAGTCAACAGGCCATCACAGGCTGGTGACCGTGTCGCCAGGCCATCACAGGCTGGTGACCGTGTCGCCAGGCCATCACAGGCTGGTGACAGGGTCGCCAGGCCATCACAGACTGGTGACCGTGTCGCCAGGTCATCACAGGCTGGTGACCGTGTTGCCAGGCCATCACAGGCTGGCCGTCCCGGTTCCTCAAGTTCTTCCTGTCAAAGAGAGAGCAGCATTAGAACTTGGATGACTTGAGTATTGTATGGCGGGGACGTGTGTGGTCATTGTTGGTTAATCCGAGCCATGGGTGACGCTTGAGCTGCTCCAGGGTCAGGCGCTGTTTGGGGTCTTCATTCAAACACATTTTCAAAAAATCCTTGCAATCTAGAGAGAAAGAAGGAGAAGAAAGATGAAGGTGACTGTAGCCATCAGAATGTGAACTAAAATGAACAGATTATTGTCTGTTGACATGTTTGTGTATGTTTTTGTTACCTTCGGACAGCTTCTTGCTGAATGTCAGACCATTTTTAAGGTACTTGAGGGTCTCAAAAGATGTGTTCTTGTGGAGCGCTTCAAACAGGACCACTCCCATCTGCCACGCTGTGGTGGGGCCGGCCCTGTAGCGTTGACAATAGTACATCTCCGGGGGGGCGTGATTAGGGGTACCTAGAATATACAGACATAATGATAAGACGGTGAGGAGGATGAGGAGGAGGAGGAGGAGGAGCTTTCTTTAAATGTAAAAGTGAAGAGCAGGAGTAGAAGCTAGACATCTTACCGTGGAACTGTTGGTAACTGGCTCCTATCTTCACGAAGCAGCTCTGTCCAAAGTCAATGATGCGAACTCGCGGGAAGTCCGAGCCGGTCTCGATCAAGATATTTTCCACCTTGATGTCCCGGTGAAAGATGTGCTTATCCTGAAGGTCAATTAATGCATCAACCAGCTGTTTCAGGATGATCTGAGAAACAAAAAGAGAGAGATGAGGGATCGGAGAGGAGGGTGCTTTGACATTTCTTCATAGCTGTTACTCAGCGGGCTACCTCCAGGTCTGAGAAGTGATGCCAACATGGAAGTGTAATTACTTTGGTGAGTACAATGTACAATGAAGAATAGAAATGATGGTAAAAATAAGTCCTAAATTGCCCAAAAAAATAGCCCTCCAGTTTCTGTACAAAGCTTAAAACACACACAAGGATCCTCCAGCAGCTTACCTTGGCCTCTTTCTCTTGTAAGCCTCCCTTTGAAAACATGTACATGGCCAAGTCCACGCAGGGGTCTGGTCTCTCCAGCACCAGGATCAGCTCCTGTTCCAGATCATACCAGTCCAGTAGGGACACAGGTGCCGAGGAGGCCGCTGAGCCACTTGTTTTGGCCGTGAGTTTCATCATGACGGCGACCTCCATGGAGAGCGTTTTCCCATTCTTCTCCTGAAACATCACAACAAAGTGGAGGATGAGGGAAAGAAGCTCAACAGAGAAGCTGGATTTATCCATAATACGTTCAATAAGAGAGTCCCGTGTTGAACACAGCAGATCTTAACTCACCACGTGTTTGATGCACTGATTGTTGCTTGGGACGTGTTTGATGGCAACCTACGAGATATAAACTTTGTTAGCACTTCCTGTCCATACTCTGTGTGTGTGTGTGTGTGTGTGTGTGTGTGTGTGTGTGTGTGTGTGTGTGTGTGTGTAAATGTGTGTGTGTGTAAATGTGTGTGTAATACTTACAGGCAAATGATCTGCTTTGCGATAGCCAGCAAACACAGATCCACACCCTCCTACGCCAAGCTTCTTCTGCTGTTGATATTTGGCCTCAAATACAGCTAAAAAGACAAACAACATTTAGTTTTAATACAGTTGTGAGGAACACTAATTACATGTTACTTAAGCTCTGGGGTGGATTAATGCACAGACTGGCCTTATAGGCTGCAGCCGTATTTACAAGGCCCCCAGATTGGCCAGATTATTTTTAATTATTTAAATGTACTTAAGAGAAAAAAAACAACCCTACCCCTATTGGCCCACAAGAAACATTAAATAAATGAATTGGGACATATCGACCCAATCAGCTGACCTTATGAGCCTGGCCCGATGATGTCACCAGGTTCATAAGCTCAATTTGATTTTCAAATAATACGTCACTACTGGACAGAATAGTGGCAAAATGTCAAAAAAGAAAATATGATCACGGAGAACAAAAACAAACAGAAAGAACACCATGACCAGGATCTACTAAAGAAAATCCTTAAATTGACTAGATATTTCAAGGTTTAGATTGTATACGCCAGTGTTCCCCGACTGTGTACGTGTGGGCCGTGTAATATTCCTAGCACGCTTTTATACGTGACACTAAATTACTTTTTTCTGGTAACATTAAAGCATGATGAGCAAGGTTGTGGGGGCCCATACAAAGAGTAGCCCAGGGGCCTCTGACCAACTTAATCCGTCACTGCTTAAGCTCTAATATGAATTTTACACTTAACATAAAGCCAAACCCGACATGTACCACTATCTACTGACCTTTTTGCACATGTGCGGGCAACTTTTGTGCAGTGCAGAGTTTGGTCTTGTCCTTGGTCTCTGTTAGGTCCAGGTCAGGCCTCCTCTTTTCCCCCATGCTCACATCCTCCACAGATGAGATGAGGTTTTCTACAGATGAGAAAAAAACAGAGGAACATCAGCTTGTTGGCATCACAGGCACTAACGTGGACAATAAGTCCTCCAAACTAAATGACAACACAGCGTCATTCGGTGACAGAAGTCTTTTCTGCTCTGCTGCCTCTTAGTTAAAAGTCTGTCTGTCTGTCTGTCTGTCTGTCTGTCTGTCTGTCTGTAATCCATCTCATTTTCTTATTCTTAATCTTAGTATTTCTTTACATATAGCGAGCACCAAAATGAAATACCGTTTACCTCTGTTGCACTGGGGTGAATGCAAAAGTCTCAGAGACAAATATTTAAAAACCTGGAGGGTTAAAGCCCCAAACTATCTACATAAATGGATACCACTAGAGGGAAGTGAGGATTTGTTTTTCTTTGTAATTTAGGTGAACTGAAGTCTATTTAGATCAATATACCAAAAACCCAGTTGATGGGTATTTCTGTGAAAGATCTGAGTACAACTTCCACTGCTGTCTGAACCTGGTGTTCAGTAAATGATGATGGTATACACTCCCAACAGCAGTTTCACATGATCAGCTTACCTCTGTGAACGTCCACTGAAGAGGACGGTCCTGCTCCTTCTTCTCTGGCTTTCCTCTCCAATAGTCTCACACGGAGATCCTCTTGAGAGGTGTCTGGGTGTTCACCTCCAGAGACCTTTGTCCTGTGCTGCCCGAGGATCTTTGTGTAAGAACAGGCTCTTCTTCGAAGCCTCCTAGTCGTCCTAGTCCTATCCATTGCAGGCACTGAAATTATAATAATAATATAATTATAATAATATAATTGAATCTAAGAAGTTTCTAACACCACAACTTTGAGAGCAACGAGATGCGTCTCAATGTGACTGATTGTGACTGAATTCGTCAGAATGTGATACTGTGTGTGTGTGTATCTGAGGCTCTGAATGTTTGGTGGTATGGTGTCATCATGATGTATTGAGGACATCAAAGTCAAGTGTTCTGGAATATGCAAATGAGTGTGTTTAGAATAAATTACATTACACGGTTTTAAATGTAAACATTCTAAATGTGTTCCAGTTTATTCCTGGTTGCAGTGTATGTTAATGACATCAGCTGACAGGAAGTACACATGGACCCAAACTGTTGCTAGGCAACACAACTCTGTTGCAATTCCGTTGAAATGCACTAAAACGGAGCTTTTCAGATAGAGGGTGAATACAGGTATATTCAAGTAGACAGTATGAGGAAAATAAAGTTTTTTTTTTAACATTACAGCATGTAAACATGTTCTAGTAGAAACATAACATACAAGTATGAACCTGAAAATGAGCATGATATGGGACCTTTAAAATATTGTTGTGATATTTTTCCCAGCAAAATTCACCTTAGTAATTCTGCTTTGGAGGATTCTCTGGAGTCCCTCGCTTCAGACTGTTTACCTCATTATTCAGCTTGTGGTTGACACCTTCACCACACACCAGCAGGAAACATCAACTATTCATTGTGTTGGTTGTTGTTTTTCTTGTGCACCTAACAGAAAATCCTATATTTTTCTATTTTACAGTCTTCTTGCTTCCTTGCTGTCTGTTTCTGATTTGCTGTTAGCATTCGAACTTGAATGCCCTTGAGTTTTTCAGTGTAAACCGTTGCGTCATGTGTCTTTTGGCAGCAAGGCTTGTTTAAGAAATGAAAGCCATGCCTGGCAGCAAAAGTGATTCCAAGACAGCACTCTGTCTGAGCCACTGAATTGTCTATGATAGCTTTTGTTTTACGTGTGGGTATCATGAGTCATTGTAATGTTTTCATTTTCACACCATTCTGATCACTTCTGCACTCACCTAAAGACAGCTGTACAGACTTGTACATAATCTCATATTCATTCTTGATGACATGTGCCAAGCTAACATTTGTACTTCCTGTTTTGTTGTGTTTCCCAGTGTGCTGTATGAGGGTAAGGAGCGTCTGATCCATGGCTGCGAGGTCATCCAGGCCACGCCGTACGGCCGCTGCGCCAACGTCAACAACAGCTCCGCCACCTCGCAGCGCATCTTCATCACCTTGCGCCGAGCGGCGCCCGTCCAGCCTCAGAACTCCCTCGCAGTGACGGACATCTGCGTCATTGTCACGAGTAAAGGCGAGATACCGCCGCACACCTTTTGTAAGGTGGACAAGAACCTCAACTGTGGCATGGTAAGGATGATTTTTATTCCTTAGCTTCTTGTGCATCATCAGTTATTACAAAATAAATGTGTAATATTTCTGTATTAAACCTTTCAGTGGGGCTCCAATGTGTTCCTGTGTTACAAGAAATCAGTATCTGCGTCCAATTCCATCAGTTACAAAGCTGGTGAGTAAAAGTCTCTGATGGTTTAGACCGTTTAGATGTCTGCAGTTACCTTGATTTTTTTTTTTTTTTTTTTTTTTAATCTTTATTGCACATTAGATAATAGAATAATTATTAGTTGTAAATCTGTTGTAAATAGTTATAATAAATAGTTGTAAATTCTAAATCTGTGAAAAATAATGAAGGCGTGGAGTGAAAACAAAAGTTCTTAAGGCCACTATTGTATAGAAATAATAATAATGATAATAATAATAAGCTTTATTTGTTTAGCAATTTTCTTTTTAACGTTACAAAGTGCTTCACAACAAGAACTACAATAAAACAATAAAGATAACATTAAAAAAAAAAAAAAAAAAGGATGCAGTGCGTATGTGATACTGTGTCTGGAGCCAAGAGTCCATAATAATGAAAAATGATTAAAATAAAATATCAAAGTAAGTCAAAATTATAAAATGGCCAGTAGTAAGTAAATTAAGTAACATTCTGAGTTTTAAAATCCGAATTATGAGATTTTAAATCAACATTTTGACTCTCTAAGTCAACATAATGAGGTGCTTAGTGAGAGCTACGAGATAGTAATTCAAAATTTTGACTGACTTTCTTATTTTTTTCTAACGTATTCCAACTTTTTTTTATTTTCCTGGCAGAAATAGCCATCCCTACATGACAACAATTGGTGTTCAAAGTGTTTTGCAATAATAATAACTAGTCTTTTTGTTAACTGATGCGATGTGTGTATATATATATATATATATATATATATATATATATGAAAAATGCAGCGTAGTGAGAAACAGTGCTGCTTTGTGTGCCATCGCAATCACCCTCTGTTACGTCTGCGTCTCAAAGCTCAAGCGAGCAGCGCCGTCGGTGTGTATCTGTGATCTCGCAGTAGATAGTTATTGCTTATTACAGATGGCATTTCTCAACTGCTGTGTGACATTTGCAATGCTTACTTAACATCTTGGCCTTTGGAACAATTCACTGTGCAACGGGCGTATAATCAGTGTTCATATGAATGTGTGTGCTCCCACACCCATCGCAGACACACACACTGGCTTTATCTTTTCTGGCCGGCCTTTTTCCTGCGAGACAGCTGTTTATTCATCTCTGACAACGGCACTTCCTGCCACACCCATTGTTTGTGTGTCTGCAGGCTTGTTTGTGTATGCGCATGTGTGTCTTGTCAGAACAACGTCTCCCCAAACAACCAGTTACACTGTGAAGCAGAACAGTTATTTCCTGAAAGACCAGAGTATACTACTTAGTGCTTTGCATCAGAACTGATAAACACTGATCTCCCTTTTCTTGGAGCCTCTTTTGTTTAATCATTGCGGAGAAGTAAAGACAGAATTGTCTGGAAGTTTGAAGTTTGGTGTTTAACTATCATTTGTTATTTCCTTTGTTCTCCAGGTCTCATCTTTCGTTACCCAGAAGAGGACTATGAGTCTTTTCCTCTGTCAGAATCTGTCCCTCTGTTTTGCTTGCCCATGGGTGCCAAGATCGAGTGTTGGGCACCAGACACTCCTGATCCTGTGCCCGTCTTCTCCACGTTTGTCTTAACCATTTCTTCTGGTGAAAAGGTGAGACGCAGCAACTAAGAATAAGCTCTCATTGATGACAAATGAAACAAGGGCTTCTGTTGAAGAACCTTTTTTTTTTTAAAATAAAGAAAGATTGTTGAAAAGATTTCCATAAAGGTTATACTGGTTAAGAAGCCAAAAAAGTTACTAAAGTACTAACTAGGGCTGTCAAAGTGAATATGATAATAAATGCAATTAGTTTTATTGCCAATAGTTTCTTTGATGCATTAATGCAACTTGCGATATCGATCTTCCAATAACCTAGGCCATGTCATACTAGCTTGTCGCAAAGGAGGCTAAATGACGCTCCAAACTTACACAATATTTTGACGAGGAAAAACTGGCATGGACATTAAAGGGGTCCCTTGACCTCTGACCTCAAGGTATGTGAATGAAAATGGGTTCTATGGGTACCCACGAGTCTCCCCTTTACAGACATGCCCACTTTATGATAATCACATGCAGTTTGGGGCAAGTCATAGTCAAGTCAGCACACTTTCACGCTGACAGCTGTTGTTGCCTGTTGGGCTGCAGTTTGCCATGTTATGATTTGAGCATATTTCTTTATGCTAAATGCAGTACCTGTGAGGGTTTCTGGACAATATTTGTCATTGTTTTGTTTTGGTAATTGATTTCTAATAATAAATATATACATTTGTATAAATCAAGCATATTTGCCCCCTCCCATGTTGAGAAGAGTATTAAATACTTGACATTTTGAACAGATAAAAAGAGTGCGACTATCATGCGATTAATCTCTGATTGAATATTTTAATCGATTGATGGCCCTAGTGCTAAAGGAGTTTGTCCATCTCTGGTTCCAGGTGTATGGATCAGCCATCCAGTTCTACGAGCCACATCCAGTGGATCAGCTGAGCGAGAAGCAGAAGATCCAGCTGGGCCTGCTCACCACAGTGGAGAAGAAGATGATCCCCAACCGACCCGTAAACACCAATAAATGCATCTGCCTGCTCTCCCGCTGGCCCTTCTTCGAGTCCTTCCACAAGTTCCTGATGTTCCTCTACAAGCTCTCCGTCTCAGGCCCACACCCGCTGCCCATCGAAAAGTAAGAATCGGCTTGTAACTATGGACATTTTTTGCAACATTTGTTGGGGACAAAGCTCACATTTTGATAGGTTGAATGTAGTTTCTGCATATGTTTGGAAATAATTTGATGACCAAGTTTTGTATTTTTCTGTCAACAGGCACATCTCTCACTTCATGCACAATGTGTCCTTTCCTTCCCCTCAAAGGCCAAGAATATTAGTCCAGGTGACATGTTTTTTTGTATCTCTTTGCCATACATACATGTAATAGTTGTCAATCAAAAATATACTTTAACGTGTATAATTTTGTTTTTCTAGTTCCTCATATGAACATTATAATTTTTTTCCCTTTCAGCTCTCGGCACATGACACCTTGATGCTCTCCCAGCCTGTGTGCACACCCTTACCCCTCAGGTACAACAGGCTTTTCTAATGCTTAACGTAAAGGGGTGGCCCTTTCAGTTTATTCTTTATACTTTTGAGAGTTTTGTTTCCATTTCAAGCTCAATGGTGCTGCCCTACAGTGTATATTCGGTGCTTTGTCTAAAAGAAAAAAGCAGCAGCTGAGCAGGCTGAAAGAAAAATCCTAGTGTATTGTTCCAGAAAAAAAAAAAGCATTCATTCATGTTATTTTGTTCCAGGTCAAAACCTCCCTCTGAAAACAGACACTTTTTCAGCTGCTACATTGCATAATTTTGCCGTGTTTGCAATTGATATGAGCAATTCAAGCAGCGACTGTCTGGCCTCTTTGCACCTCTGCATGTTGCCTTTGTCAGGCCTTTATTAACGCTAATACAAATTGCTAATTGGTTTTCAACTTAATGTGACCCACTGCTGCCACTGCATTTGGGATTGTGATTTACAAGGCTTAGACAAAATCTCAGAAACACTGCGTGAAAACGGAAATTAATTTTGAGTCTAAGTGGTCATATTGGGTTCTGAAAAAGCCTCAAACAACATGACGGCATGTGTAAACACAGGAAAAGAGCATTAGAAAATAGAAACAGTGGATCAAGTAACTCTTGGCAACACTGACCAAATGAAACGTAATGTCTTAACATCATTAGAAACTACTGGACATCCTGTCAGATTGAATCACTGCCACTCACGCAGAGGTTTTCCATTATAAGCCTAACAAAGCGAGTGGTGCTTGCAGGGTTGTTGGATTGCATTATATTATAAGGTGATAGTGTTATTTATTTTGTCCACCACATTTGCATTTTTCAGATCTCGGTGTTGATATTACAAATAATACTAATAATTAAAAACCGTTAAAAGCTTAAAATGACTCAACCAAATGTCTTATTATATCATTATCTACCATTGTTAGAGAAGTTTTGAATGACCTTGTTTTCTGTCTTACATAACTCATGTCTGTCTCTAGTTACAAACCCAGTTATAAACCCTTTCACTCCCATCAATTCTTTTCCCCCCCCACTCCCTCCATCCTTTATGTCTCCTCTCCCTTGCGTTCGGTATTGTTTTCTGGTTCCCTGCCCGAATTCATCAACTCATCCGTCTCCCGTGTGCTCTCCCTCCCGAACAGCGGGGCGGACTACGGCACTCTGCTGATGAACCTGGGCTCGGAGAACTGCGCCACGCTGCTGCACTTTGTGCTGCTGGAGAGCAAGATCCTGCTGCACTCGCTCCGGCCCGCCGTGCTCACCGGAGTGGCCGAGGCTGTGGTGGCTGTGAGTATGCTCCGCCCATGCAAGCCATACTCAAAACAGGTCCAGTAGTACAGTGTTACTGGCAAGATTGAGTTTTGGCACCATCTGCTGCTTTTTGATCTGCTTAAGATTGAAATATTAAAACGGTTATTACATGAAATCCATCAAATAAAAATCTCATAACTCATTATTATCACCCATTCTCTTCCTTTTGAGCAGCCAGACCTTCACTTTACTGATCACATTAGAGATTCAGTCACCTCAAAAATAGAGGCTGCTTCCAACTGCTTACTTTAAGAGCTCCTCTTCTTAAGTAGTACTCAAGAAAATACTAATTTATAACCTTGTTTATGTATAATTATCATCACAGCATTCTTGTTGGGATTAAGCGGCTCTGTAGGGGTGAAAATATAACCAAATCATCTCCATACATGAAAGCATTAATCATGAGATGACCTGAAACACAGCCTGTTTCATAATCATTCAGCTGCCCATCCATAAACGAGTTCAATAAGAGTGGAGAAAGTATACCACGCTGCCGAACTCCATTACTGACATTAAAAGAATCAGACAGCACTATCTCATCTGACCTGCATAGTGTGATAGGCATGCTAAATCACAAAAAACATTTCACGATTGATCAGAGGCCTTAAAAGCATTCCAGAAAGCGCACAAACACGGTGCAACTGTGCAGGACTATTATTATCACTACTCGCTTTACTTATGTTTCGATGACGGTAACAGTAGAATGCTGTGAAGTACAAACGCAGAGCAAACGAGCAGCGAGAAGAGGAACGGGATTCTGACAAAACATGTTTTAGATGTTCAACAGTAACGTGATCAGTTCCACATGCATTATGTCATCGAGATTTCTTACATTTCTTCAGATATTTCATCAGAAATTATGATTCCCTCAGCGAAGAGTGAATGTTTCACTATGCGGACAAATTACACAAGCCCTAGTAATGCCTCTATTTCATCTGCAACACTCACAACATGGACGCATAATTGATGGTACAGGAGATTTGCGGTAATTTATTCCAAAAATCATTATAACTATAACTTTGAATGTTTTTGACAGCCCTCAAAGGGAAATAGAGACGATAAAGACTTCATTTTGATAAGATTTAAATGGCACGTACATGCACTTTCTACCATTATAGCTATACAGTTATACCTATCCCTACCAATATATCTCAAAGTCAATGCTCAACTTCAATAATTACATCAAACTAGGGCTGCAACTAACGCTTATTTTCATTGTTGATTTATCTTTTGGTTATTTTCTTGATTAATTGATTAGTTGTTTGATCTACAAAGTGTTTTTCCCAGAGCCCCAGATGTCCGCAACTCAAAGATATTCTGTTTACTGCCATAGAGGAGTAAAGAAACCAGAAAATATTCACATTTATGAAGCTAGAATCAGAGAATTTTGACTTTTTTTCCCCTTAAATAATTGCTCAAATCGATTGTCAAAATAGTTGGCGATTAATTGAATAGTTAACTAATCAATTAATCTTTGCAGCTCTACATCATACTTAATATTCCAAAAATATTGCAACTTTTCCAGGTATTTGACCTTTGGCTTATTTATCACTGTCGATTGTTGATTCTCCAGCTCCGTGACCATAATTGAACTTTGCCGACCATGTCTCTTTGAATACACAGGATGTCACAATCCTCGAAAGTCCCCCAAATGCTTTTGAAGTGTCACAATATATCAGTTACGATAAAAAGAAGAGCGTCGTGTCTTATGTCCTTAAATGTGTCCTCGTTGCTCAAATTGATTTCTGGAGTTTGGTGTTTTGTGTATTCTCCGGAAGTGAAGAGAAAGAAAAGAGTTGTTTTTTTTACTCAAGTGGAGCCTTGGAAGGTTTTAGCATAATGGCACTTTAAATGTTTCTACCTCCAAAGTAACATAAAACTCTTAATTATTGTCAGCCTGGTCGTAGTAATCGTGTCTCTCTGTCTCGTCTCTCCTCAGATGATCTTCCCGTTCCAGTGGCAGTGTCCCTACATCCCCCTGTGTCCTCTCTCTCTAGCAGGCGTCCTCAACGCTCCCTGTCCATTTATAGTGGGCGTGGACTCCCGCTACTTCGACCTTTACGACCCCCCGCCAGATGTTGTCTGCGTGGATCTGGACACCAACACTATCTACCTGTATGCTGTGCTTTGATACTGAACCCATGTGGCTCGCTGCCCGCTCTGTGCTGTATATTTACATCTCCCATATTAATGTTGAGCCATCTCAAACATTTGTTAAATCAGGAGCACATAGCAGATTATTTTTGTGCAGCGCTCCTGTTACTTCCAGCTAACCGCCTTTGTGGTGTTGTGTGTTACAGGTCTGATGAAAAGAGACACAGCAACTGGAAGAACCTCCCAAAGAAGCCCTGCAAGAGTCTCATGAACTCACTGAGCAACTTGCACCGCCAGCTGGCCACTGGTACAAACAGCATCTCACCTCCTCTTCAGAGGGTTTCTCTAAATATGAATTTACAAGGATTGGACAACATTTCAAGAACAACTTAGCATATAATCACAGAAAAATACAAACTATAAAATATAAAATATAAAATGACCATAGAGCTGAATCTTTATCACAGTCTAAACAATGCTTTTGCTATTGTATTAGATTTCATCATCTTGTATGTCCATGTTATTTTGTCCACCACCCTGTAGTTATATATGGAGCCCCAAAACTGACTAAATGTAGTTAAATGTTCAGACAAAAATCAAAAATATAACTGAATACAGCCAATTAATTATATTGTTAGTCAAATAATTAAAAGTCTTATTGATAACATTTTTACGTAGACGAATAATAAAAAAAAAAAACATCCACAGAGATTTTAGAAAGGTGCCAAATAAAAGTATGGCTTTTCTTAAAAAAATATATATATATATTCTGATTGTTAATTAATCATTTTAGAAGTTTTGGCGGGTCCAAAATTAATGTTTTATTTATCTCTGTGGACGATATCTGACGTTTGGTTCCCGCTTCTAACAAGGTGTGACATCTACTAGCTGATTGTTATCAATATTATCAATAGCACCTTTATAATTGAGTGGAAAAATAAATAAAAATAATAATAATAATAAAGTTATGCAGTTTACAAACTGCTTTACAAAAACACAAGGTAAAACCAGTGAGGTTAACGGACACCAGCTTATTAAAATGTAAAAAAATGACAACATAAAAGAACAAAACATAAGAGCATCATCAGGTGAAGTAAGATACATTAAGCTAGTTGAAAGATAAACACATTTTTGTAGAAGTTCTATAGTTGAGTGATTAGATATAAAGGTTTTTACTTTTCATTTAACCTTCAGTAAGTTGGTAAAAACAAAAAAAAAGTAACCACCGTTCAGTTGATGAAATAACTCCATTTATTTTACTCTGTGTAATAAAAACACTGTTAGCTAAAACACACTGAGCATCAGCGTTTTGTCAGTTTTGGGACTCCATACTTATCTCCATAGTTATATTTGTTATATATGTTAATCAGGCAAGTAGTTTAGTAATGTTTATTATTTTGAATGTACTGCCATGTCAAGCACCTCCTCGAATTGACCTCGTAATTTGTTGTGTGTTTTAGTTTCAGTACGTCAATCGGCACAGGAAAACTTAGCAGTGGACATGTCCCCGAACGAGGCGGACTTCACCTGGCACAAGAAGAAGACGGCCCTGGAGATGGAAATCCAGGAGGCCTTCCTTCGCTTCATGGCCTCCATCCTGAAGGGCTACCGCTCCTACCTCAAACCCATCACACAGGCGCCCTCTGAAAAGGCCACGGCGGCAGACTCCCTCTACGACCTGCAAGGTAAACAAGCGGGTTGACGGCTCGATTTTCAAATGTGTGGGAAATGAAGTCGTGATTAAACATCATGTGGATGATGTGTAAAACCACAGAAATCAACATGTAGGTAACGGTTTTGTTTCTGGGCAGCCTAATGGAACCTGGATGTGTTGATAGCTTCCTGGCTTTGTAGCCTATCCATAATTTACAGCCTTAATTCAGATAGCTTCCCCTAAGGTTTTAATGTTATTGGCATTTCTATTTCAAGGAGCATCTCAGCTATCACTCAACCTGTAAAGTGTTTTTACAAATCAATCACCTTTCTCATTGGCTGTAATAAGACTTCACTAATGCCTGTTGCTGGGAAATTGGGTCTCACTTCCATTTACCTTCACTGTCAGAGATCCATTTCAGATACAGAGAGAGTGAAGGAAATGGCTTGTAACACTGCCAATTTAACACTTTTGCCTGAAGAGGGATAAAAATACATTGAAGCCTGATTTATTTCTCCCTGAAGGGAATACAAGAATGACTAGAAATGTTCATTTTAAAACGTAGATTTCAGTTAAATTTAAGAAGTGATACCCTGATCTCTCCTTGACTCGCTGCAGGGCTTCTCAAAAGCAGAGACCGAGCCCACCAGAAGTTCTACTCCCAGCTCACCAAGACCCAGATATTCATCCGCTTCATCGAGGAGTGCACCTTCGTCAGCGACAAGGACACCGGCCTGGCCTTTTTTGACGACTGCGTCGAGAAGGTGATTGCCGAACCTGCGTCAGGCAGGTCTCGGATTACACACACGGCGTCGCGCACTGGTTTTATGGTGTTTTGTTTTTCCTCTTCCACCGGAGGTTTCCTTCCATGAGCGGGGCCTTTTGTTTTATGTGTTATTGGCATAATAGCATTTGTCGTCCACTGGGAGAGTAAGGAAGCCAAAATTTCCTCTGATTCATTCTGGTCCCTTTGCTCTCTTTCCTCTTCTTGCAGCTTTTTCCCTCTGATAAAATCACCGACAAGGGCACCAAGGTAATACTGGGCTTACACTGTAATCAGATTTCCTCGCAGCCTTGTTATTTGTATGTTTGTGACTAACATTGAAAGGTAATTAAATGAACCTGTTTCTCCTTATGATAAATGCTCTCACCAAGGGGCATGGACATTTCCTGCTTTTCTTCTATCCTTGAATCCTAACCACAATCAAATAAGCATGTTTTACTGCCTAATTGGAAAACGCATAACAGATTGCAATATGCTTGTAGTTGTTGACTTCCTGCTTTCAGACAGGAAATGACCTGCAGAGTGTGCTTTTTTTTGTAAAACTCAAGTAATAGTTGTCAGTATCGCTAAGGCTCTGGATGCGATCCTCACTGCAGGTTGAAGGAGAGTCATCCGAGGACACGAGACTGTTGGAGCTGGACGAGTCCCAGAAGAGCGAACACACTGTTTTCGTCATGCCTCCTGAAGCTCCAGTCAACGATGGAACTGAACCTGCCCCCAGATACATGTAAGACTTTAAACTCTAGTATATTAAAAAGGACTTAATATGCTTATTTCCAGGTGCATACATTTTGGGTTTCTACTAAAACATTTTACATGCTATAATGTTCAAAAAACACTTAAATGCAAATGTGTTACTTGGTGACATCACCACGTTACGGAAGAAAACGCATGACTTCAAGCGAGGCGTTTCAGGCAGTTCAGGAGCAGTGTTTCTGTGGGGGAGAGTAACTCCCTTTGGCGTGGACTTTGGGCTTTGTAACTTTGCAGACCTTTCACATACACAAAAATCTATATAACACTTAAGGAAAGGAAAAAAAGCACAATAGGTCCTCTTTAACTGTAGTATATTAAAACCTTATTAGACAGAAAATGATTAATAACAAACAGAAAACGTCTGAGGCGTGTGTGTGACCTTGCAACAATCCTGTTTCTCAATCCTCCAGCTATAAAAGTTTCCCCAGGCTGCACATGGAGCTGTTTGACCGTCCGAGGGAGTTACGCCCAGCAATCAGCAGAGGAGCAGCAGGGGCCAGTCTGTCCAGCAGCCCTGCACTACTGGCTAAGAGGACAAAGCAGGTGTGTACACACTCAGTAGAGGTATCTGCAATACTCTGTTACTGGAACACACCTGCCATCTTTAAATGTCTGTCTGGTCCAACAGGAGATCAAGCTAGCCTACAAGATGGCTAAGCGTTTCTACTCCAACCCTCCGCTTTGGGCCCGGTGTATGTTCAGCCACTGCTACAGCCTGTGGTTCATCTGCCTGCCTGCAGCCGTGCGACTCTCCAAGTCTAAAAGCCGCGCCATGCAGCAGGCGTTCAACGTCCTCCTGAAGATGAGGACCACTGAGGTGGAAGTGCTGGATGAGGTACAGTGACATTTAACTAATATGCTTTCACTAAGCGTTTTCATATTTCTACATGTCACATGGTGAAATACTTTTGATTATTCTTTGTGCCTTTTTTTTCCTGTTTTTATCTCTGTGGCGTTCAGGTGTGTTACAGAGTGGTGATGCAGCTCTGTGGCGTGTGGGGTCTTCCCGTCATGGCTGTGCGAGTCCTGGTTGAGATGAAGAAAGCTGGAGTGCATCCGAACGCCATCACTTATGGATACTACAACAAGGTCACGTTTTGTAGCTCAAAGGACTCAAAAGCATTAATAGCTTAAGCAACAATGTGAAGAGTCTACCTACGCACGTCCTCATCCTTCTGTCTGTCCCCTCTGCAGGCCGCCTTAGAGAGCCCGTGGCCGAGCAGGAACCGCAGTGGCCTCTTCATGTGGACCAAGCTTCGTAATGTGGTTCGCGGAGTGGCCCAGTTCAAGCACGCCCTTAACCGAACATCTTCCGAGAAGGGAGCCACACTTAGTACCGCAGGTGGGAATGGAACATACAGTATGATAAGGCTTTCACACTGCCTGTTTCCTCTCATTCTGTTTACCTTTTTCATTCTGTGTCCTTCTGTCTTTAGCTGCATCAACAGGTGGGTCAGCAGTCACTGACGGCGACCGCTTGAGTCACGGAAGTGCCGACAGCTCAAGCGAGGTCAACGGTGAGGAACACAACCTATTTGCCCACAGCCACGGCATGGAAGACACCGCTGACAACCACTGTAGCGCAGGTACTGATCCCCTGAAGTTGAGTGGTTTGCATGTTTAAAGCTTTAAAACCTGAGGGTCAGAAATGACATTACTTTTATGTTTCTGATCATTTCTGAGATGTGGAGTTGCTGCGACACCAGTAGCCACAGCTTTACAGCTCGGTTTGTGTGATTTTTGTGCTCCACAGGAAGGCAGTCTGATCAAGGCTACGGCTCCAAGGATGAGTTGCACCAGGAGCTGGCAGAGCCTTCACACACAGCTGCCCTTTCCGCTGAAGAGAGAAACAGTTCCAAAGCACAGCATAATGGTAAGAAAGGCTACTTCCATTCGGCATTTAAAGGTCATGTGTGCAACAGAAACCCCATTTCCTCCTTGTGCATTGATGTTGGTCTGTTGACAACCAGGAGATGACATCGCCGGGTCGGTGGACAGTGCCGTCGCAGTAGCAGAGCCCCCCTGTCCTGTTGATGTGCCCTCGCCTGTCCCTAGTATTGTGAAGCTGTCCACAGGGAGCTTTGAAAGTGGCAGGGAAACAGGTGAGGAGAAGGATGAGGCCTTTTTAGGACTTTTCATTTCCATTTTGCAACCCTAAATTGAACTTTCTTTATATCCGTATGCATTCTGCAGGTACAGGCAAGCTGTTCAGGAGACACAGCAGCAAGGCTGATAACGTGTCTCTCCCTGATGACGACGCCTCGCTGCCCTCAGGGGACGTAGCCAACCAGTCTCAACAGCAGCGGAAGAAGGCTTTTGCTGAACGCAGCTGTAGCTTCAGCGCCGAAACCCGCGCCGGGATGCTCCTAGAGAAAGGCGTGGACCACATGGCCAGTCAGATGGGCGCCGACGCCCGTATCCTGGCCGCAGCGCTCTGCACAGGAAGTCCACCCCCTAATAGTATGTCCAAATCGCTTTTTAAAGACCTGGAGGAAGAGCCTGAAGATGATCAGGGCTTGACGCTGGTGAAGCTGCCAGAGGAAGAGGGGCCGGGAGAGCAAGAAGAGCAAGAAGAAGAAGGGAAGGGAGGTGACGAAGAGGTAGAGTTAAAAACGGAGAAACGAGAGAGGAAGCAAACTGAAACGAGCGAGGAGGACTCTGGATTGCGAGGGCCGACCCTGGAGAGGGCGGACGTGGAGGTGGGTGCTGACCCACTTTCCCTCCTGGTGACCGAGAACGAAGAGTCGGCCTCCGTCACCAGCCAGGAGCCGCCGCGCTCCGTGCCCGTCGTGGTGTCCCGCAACCTGGCCGAGGAGATCGAGATGTACATGAGCCTGAGGAGCCCCCTGGGCGTGAAGTCCTCCAGCATGGAGCTCCAGCAGAGCCAGGGAGACTCCACGGACTCCCCGCAGCCCAAACCGTCTCTGGAGCGCAGGTCTAGCCTCCCCGTGCCTCCTGTCAAAACACCAACCAGCTCCCCAGGAGACACACCGAAACGCAGCCCCGCCACTGTCACTCGCTCCAAGACTTTCGCGGCAAAGACAAAGACCCCCGGCAGCGTGGCGGGTAGCCCTAGATCGTCCTCACTGACGGCACTGGTCAAGTCCTCCCAGGGAGGGTCTCTGGGCTCCGTCATCAACTCCATTTCAGGCATCAAGATGGACGCCCTCTTGTCGGGACCTAAAATCGACGTGTTTAAGTCGAGCATGAAACAGGCGGCGAGTGTGGCCAGCAAAGTGTGGGGAGCAGTTGCTTCAGCTTATTACTCAGATGACGAGGTGAGTGTTATTAAAGGATCACTCCTGATATTTGAAACACCTTTCATTAGCTGATCGTCAGTCAAGAGCAGATGATCTGAAGCAATCCTCTAAATCCCATCTAACTTTACTCCGCAGGACGAACAAGCTCAGGGTGGCGGCGGCTTCCCGTCCCATCTGGATGAAAACATGCTGGCTGCACATGACGTAGACGACGGCCCCGAGAGAGGAGTCATCCCAGGGCTGGTGGCCAACGGTCTCAACCAGAGCTGCACCAGCCTGGGCAGCAGCAGTGGCAGCAGCGACACGGGCCGAGGGACCCACCAGACACGTAAGCGCTCATTCTGTAGAGGGGAAGTGGAACAGAAGGGCCTAATGAGGTTAGCTGGCCTGTGAAATGAGCTTTTCCAAAGTTTGTTTTTGTCTCTATCTGCAGATCCAACTCCAGGACGAGCGGGCAGGGGTCCAGACTCTGAGCAAGGCTCCTCGCATCACGCTTCCTCCTCGAGCATTTACCAGAACTGTGCACTGGAGGTCGGTTAATACTGTACATACATTCATAAACACCCCCTTTTGCTGCTGCTGTGCCTTCACTGCCAACATGCACATTGGAATAACTCCTTGGCATATGTCCCTGCTGACAGGTGCTGATGTCCAGCTGCTCCCAGTGCCGCTCTTGTGAAGCGCTGGTGTACGATGAGGAGATTATGGCGGGCTGGACGGCCGATGACTCCAACCTGAATACCAACTGTCCTTTCTGTCGCACAGCCTTTCTTCCCTTATTGCACGTCGAGTTTCATGACTTACGCACAATGACCGGGTATGAATCCGTTGTACTAGAATTAAATATATCATTCTCTCGTGTCCCTATTTTGATGTGATGTTAAGATTAGGGCCGTCAGTCGATAAAAATATTTAATCGCGATTAATCATGATTAATCACACATTGTTTTATCTGTTTCTCAATGTACCTTAAAGGGAGATTTGTCAAGTATTTAATACTCTTATCAACATGGGAGTGGGCAAATATGCTGCTTTATGCAAATGTATGTATATACTTATTACTGGAAATCAATTAACAACACAAAACAATGACAAATATTGTCCAGAAACCCTCACAGGTACTGCATTTAGCATAAAACAAATATGCTCAAATCATAACATGGCAAACTGCAGCCCAACAGGCAACAACAGCTGTCACTTTGTCAGTGTGCTGACTTGTGGGTAGCTATAGAACCCATTTCCATTCACATCTCTTGAGGTCAGAGGTCAAGGAACCCCTTTGAAAATGGTCATGACAGTTTTTCCTCGCCAAAATTTAGCACAAGTTTGGAGGGTTATTTAGCCTCCCTCGCGACTGACCCCGCTACAACCTCAGAAAGATGGATTGCTGTGTTAAATAAATTAGTGGCGTTAAAACTAATTTGCGTCAACGTGTTATTATCGCGTTCATCTTGACAGCCCTAGTTAAGATGAATTATGAACCTGAGAGGGGAACATATAAACTTGTTCTTGCAGTGCAAGCTGGAAAAAGTAGTTCCTAACAAAAGCAAACTGACTATTCTGTGAATCTTCCTCTCAGGTTCTACATGAATCCCAGTGCCTCTGGAGACAGCATCCACAGCACCAGTACCCAGCCCACAGCCAGCAGCTCAGCTGATATTAAGACTGCAGACCTCATCAGTTTCCCTGAAGAGGAACCCAGGGAGACTCCAGATGATCTGCCCGGAACACAGAAGAGGTATACACCAAACGACTTCATGCGAAACTGCGAAAGCACCTCAAGTTTGGATGTGAAAAGCGATGGCCAGGATTTCTCGTAGCACCACCTTTTCCTGAGTCCTCTTTGCTTGTTGTGTTCCTAGTCTGATTCCAGAGCCGGTGCAGTCAGACCCCTTAGGTCTCCTGGAGCACCAGGCAGCTGGGAAGCAGCAGAGGTGCAGCGGGACGTCGCTGACGCGCAGCAATAGTGTCGGTGGCCCACTGCAGAGCCTGGACTACTCTCAGAGACCTGGACATGGCGTCTCCACCATCAGCCTGCCCTGCAGCCTGCAAGAGGTGTCGGTCAGTGCTCCTTACTGTCGCAAACTAACCCCATTGTTTAAAAAAAAGCAGAAAACACTATACCTGCAGTGCAGTGAAAATGATTGGTGTGTGTTTGTGTTTGTCAGGATGGCATGGGGACTAAACGTCCGAATCCCAAGCCCGTGTCCGTACCGTACCTCAGCCCCTTGGTGCTGCGCAAGGAGCTGGAGACCCTGTTGGAGAATGAGGGAGATCAGGTAAAGTATTCACATGATCTCACAGTCTGCTTTATAGCGAAATGTCTGAAAACGCAGCTACTCAGCCACTCTGTCACGTCCAACCAGGTGATCTACACCCACAAGTTCCTCAGCCAGCACCCCATCATCTTCTGGAACCTGGTTTGGTATTTCCGTCGCCTGGACCTGCCCACTCACCTGCCTGGTCTCATCCTTACTTCTGAACACTGCAACAAAGGAGTCCAGGTTAGAGACTGGTTAAAGTGATTTTCTTCATCTTTCCCTGTTTGTCATTCACTCGTAAGCCCCAGACACACCGACCTGACATCAAAGAACTAGCGGCGATGAAGGCCGCCTGTTGCCTTTGTCTTGGCCGACAAGTTGCACTCGAACACACCGCAAAGACTACAGCCGACGGCCAGTAAGCACGGACGTTCTGGGCCTGCGTGAGAGGAAATAACTCTCCCTACCAGCAGGCGGCAATAATCGGTATTCATCATTCAAAAAGGGAAATTCACCATGCTGAATCGGCTGAAAGAATTCCGACACGGGCAGACTAGAGCAGACGGTGTGGGACACACCGCAAAAACTAGCCTGACAGACGCTCACCGACGGCCCCTAACTGTCCGACGGACAACCGTCAGCTTGGTGTGTCGTAGCCATTAGTCAGCAAACTCATTACAACAAGTAACTTATGACTGATGAGATGTCCTACGTTTCCTTCGTGGTCTCAGTAATATAACTAATAATGTTCTCTTTGCAGCTGCCCCTGACGTCGCTGCTCCAGGATAGTAAGCAGGTATACATACAGCTCCTGTGGGACAACATCAACCTGCACCAGGAACATGGAGAGCCCCTCTACCAGCTCTGGAGGACCTTATGTGAGTGTGCACTTACGGGGAATTTCTGGTGTCTCTATTTGTAGAAAGTACCTCCACCACTAGGGGGAGACAAAGACAACTACTTTTAATGTCATAAGTGTGCAGATGTATTCCAAATTGAGCAAAATATGAATGTTTCCCACGGTGTATGCTGTTATGGATTCAACATTGACTAAAATCGTGGCAAGAAAATGACATCATGAAGTTATTCTACCACCTTGGATACACTGTCACTGTGAAAAGGATAGAGTAACTGATGTTCTGATGGCTCATGTGCTGTTGTCTAGTGGAGAAGAAGGGGACGTTGGCTCCGACAGACCACCAGGAGATCCGCACCCTCCTCAACACAATCGTCCGCAACATCCAGACCAACGACGTCTTCGGGCCGATCACCCTGTTGATCCGAGAGATCAAACGGCGCCCAGAGGGCACCAAACGGCAGAGGTCAGGCTCTTCTCCTCCCTCTCAGAGATGTGTCCGATTTAGCTCTTCTTGAAACTCTTCTTTTCATCGGTTTCCTGCATTGCATTTGGACATTTATGTTCTTGTAATGTTAATGAAAACACCTCTCATTTCTGTGTCCTGCATTTCCCTCAGGAGTATCTATAGAGAAATCTTGTTCCTCTCACTTGTGGCGTTGGGGAAGGAAAACATCGACGTAGGTGAGTGAAATCATCCAGTTACATCACACACACACACACACACACACACACGCATATATTTGATGCCTTTTTAATGATTGTAGAGTAGCGTCGCATTAGCATTTTCATTCGTGAAATTTGGAATAAATCTCTTGCAAAAAAGTAAAGAGATAAATTGAACTCAAAATCCGAGACAGTTTGCTCTCTTTTCTAACTTTGTGATTCCTCCCTCCCTTTACTGCACACCCGCAGAGGCCTTCGACAGGGAGTACCGCATGGCTTACGACGAACTGAGCGCCGAGCAGCTCAAGTCTATGCACCGCATCGACCGACCGCCCAGCCCCAGCGTCCAGTGGTGCCTCAAATGCTTCGGCACCCCCGTCATCTGACCGCAAAGATGAAATATCGGACTGGTCTCGTGCGCCGGCGGGAGGAAAGGAAGGAAGGAAGGAAGGACGGACGGGTGGCGGGGCCGGGGTGTGAGCGCAAAAATGATTTTGTATTTAAACACCTCCAATCACCCAAACATGGTACTCCTTCTTCTTCTTCTTCTTCCCTTTGTCTTGGAAGATGCCCATCATTTGCTTTTTCTTTTTTTTTTTTTTTTTTTTTACAACCATATGATGCTTTTTCAGAGGCTTTCCTAGCGGCTCCTTACAGGTGGGACTGTTTCTGTAAACGGCCTGGAGAGCTGCAGTGAATCTTTTGGGACTAGTTGAGGTGTGTTTCTTTACAGATGGTGTATAGAATGATGAATCACTGTACAGAATGTATTGACTGCCCCTATATAAGTGTGTGTGTGTGTGTGTGTGTGTGTGTGTGTGTGTGTGTGTGTGTGTGTGTGTGTGCGCGCGTGTGTGCGTGTGTGTCTTGTAGCCTTTTGCCCACTTTGCATAAATCTGTCCCAACTGTCCCCAGATCAGAGTTGTTTGAGACTGTGTACATACCCCGACTGTTCGTTTGTGCACTTTCTAAAAAAGAAAAGAAATAACTCAAGTCCACCTGTCTTTTTGTACATATTGTTTACTTCGGGGGGAAATCTGAAACCAGGGTTGCCTATTTTTTCGATCGCCTTGACTGTTTGTGTGATCCAAGTCTTAATGAATGTTCCAGTTTGTTTCATTGTAAATGTCCAGGTTTCAGAGTTCAGAGCACGTCTCTCTCTCTCTCTCTCTCTCTCTCTCTCTCTCTCTCTCTCTCTCTCTGTGTGTGTGTGTAAATAAGCGTTGGAAGCACACTGTGTAAACGGGAGAGGACTGAGGACAATCACTAATTATCAATCACTAAAAATTGATTCTACAACATTCCAGATGCCCTGCAATCAAAACAGGTCTTAAAGAAGTATTATTGATCTCTGCAGCAACAACAACAACACTGCAACCAGCCAATTGGAGGAAGAGATTATAACAAAAAATACATCAACGGGAAGTGAAACGGCATGCCACACTACTGAGTCCCACACTTTAAAACAAAGATGTTCTCTTGCAGGGAAAAAAGACAGCTCAGTGCCTCTTGTGTTTTTAATATCTGCATCTTTTTAACAGTAACATACTTTACTTGTTCAGCTAATATGCCTTATTGTAATGTTAAATTAGAACTCACACGTACTGGGGCTATTCCTTACTCTAGCATAGAACGAACTAGTATTTTTGTTTGTTTTTTTTTCTATTTGCGGACAAGATTGCTTTTATGGTTTACACACAGTAGCTTCGGTAGCAATTAGAGCTTTATACTGCAAGGGGCTTCTTCAGTCCTGCTGACACTGTGTTAAGAAAGAAAGAAAGACAACGTGACATTCCACTAAATGCTGAAACAGACAGAAGAAGGCGACGTGCTGCGATGAACTGTTGGGAGAGTGAGACTTTGTACAGAAGCGATGATATTGTGAAATATTAAATTTGCACTGCATAGATTAAAACCTGACCTTTAACCCAGGGGCGAGGATGAGATGACACCACCTCAAAAAAGTTTTTCCTCCAAAAGCAAAATGAAATTCTCAGTTATTTATTTTTGTATCATTCACGTTTGGATTGCAGACAGCGTAGCTTAGCATTCTTATGACTAACAATCCCCTTTTAATCTGTCTGAAGGGATCCCATCCTGTACTGACTTTGTAAACCTGACCTCCTTACAGCAGAGGATGTACAGAAGAGACTGCTCTCTAACAATAGATTAAGTGATCTCTTACCGTCCTGTGGAAAGGAATTGAATGTCTACACTTAAAGTGCGCTGCAATAAATGAGTTTGTGAACTGATTGAAAATGAAATGTGTCCATATTTTTTTTGCCTCCATGCTGATTACAGCTTGTATTGTGTGAGAAGCTGCAGTGATTCATGTTGTTTTGCTTGTATTGTCTTCTTTCTGGTGGTCCTCCATCACTGGTCTCAAGTCTTCACCCAGGATTTCTTTTAAAGTCGCTGCCGGTCTGACAATCACGGCTCATCTACAAGCTACAAGCTACAACTTCAACTCTTGATATTGTCCAGAATATCCTGGCACATTTAGAGGGCTTCAGAAATGCAGGGCTCCTTTTTACTTCAGTCTCATATTTCCCGCAGCCCTTTGTCTCCTTTCTTTGTGAGTGCATGTAGGGTGACAATGGAAGCCATATCCCAAAAACACAACAGGGCTCTTTTCTGTGATGGCTGCAGCTTGTGACAGTCAGATTGCCCACGTTTTCCTATTTCTGTGGTGTCTGTTGTTTAGTGTTTTTGCATCTGACTGAGAGAATGCTGTTGTGGGCTAAATTATATGGTTGCATTGTCAAGCTGCAATATTTTAAATAGCAGAAAATACATATGTGGTGTTCAAAAAGCATGATCCCATCCTAACAGTGGATACAAAAAAAGAGTTGAATGTATTTTAACCATCTGGGAAGTGGTCTGACCACTTAAGAAAAGTAGGCTGTAGTGGACAGAACGGGAGTTTATTGCTCAGAAATCTTATTTTTATATATAAATATATATATAATTCTTCTTTTTATATACTATATATATATATATATATGAGTCACCCTACTTTAAAAAGAAAATATTCATTTATGAAGTCACGACGCATACATTTATTTTCCCTAAATAATAGAAAATATTTAAGACCATTTATTTACCATAAACTATGAACAGTTCACATGCAGTGAAATGAATCAGTATTCTGGTTTTACAATGATTTTGAAGCAGGGATGAAACAAAGGCCCCTTTTTCATATATCCATGATAAAAAAAAAAAGCCCTAACTGTACCTTTTTAAAAATGTATTATTTAGCAATTTCTCATGAACAAACATCTTGGTTTGAAGATCTTTACATTAGACCAGGGGTCTGCAACCTGCGGCTCCGGAGCCACATGTGGCTCTTCAGCTCCTCTCCAGTGGCTTTGTGTGGATTTTAAAAATGGAAATGAAAAACTGTTTTTTGTTGACATTTTCATTTTTATTTATCATCGTTGTAGGTCTATTGTACGACGGAGTATTAGGGCCACATTGAGGAAAAATAAATAAAGAGAGATTTGAGAATAAAGTCTTAATATTGCGAGAAAAAAAGTTGTAATATTACAATAATAAAGTCTCAATATTATAAAGTAGTAATTTTACGTGTTATTTTCTTTTTTCTCATGAAGTTATGACTTTATTCTCATAATATTACGACTTTTTTCTCGTAAACTTCTGACTTTATTCTGTAAATCTCAGATGTTTTTTCCCCTCAATGTGGCCCTATACTCCGTAGTACATTTTGTACTTGGTCCCTCACTGCATTAGACTTATATACTATACACTTAGACTATAAACTGTGTTACCTTCATCACAATGATCAAATGTTTTGCAGCTCCAGACAGATTTATTTATTTTTTTGCCTAAAATGGCTCTTTTGATAGTAAAGGTTGCTGACCTCTGCGTTAGACCAATAGGATCCGGTGTATGCAAAAATTACAGAAAAAAATAAAAATAAAAAGACAATTTAAGAGCGAGAGGTTATTTTTGAAATCATATTCTTCTATTATGCAAAAAAAAAGTTCCATTGAATTCTTATTTTTCATGACTTTAAGGGCTTTCAAGTGAGAAACAAGCTCATGACACGACCTAGGTTTCACCCTATAACCTAACCGTATCCTTCCGCCAGGCATGACTGATTCCGGTAAGCGCATGGATATCTTAACTAATTAACTAATCACAGGTGCGTGTATAAAAAGAAGGATCCGGTCCGGAGGTGTTTCACAGTCTCACAGACAGGCTGAAGGACGATATGACAACGACGAGACGGACCAGAAACGCAGGAAAGGCGCAGCTTAAAGAGCAGCTGAGCCGGGAGATGAGGAGGAGCAGACTGGCTCTCTTCATTCAGCAGTTTGAGAAAGAAGGTGTGCTAGTTTAGTGCAGCTTTAACATCCTCTAGTCGTCTCCACTTTGCTCCTCAACATGGAGACCTACTTTATCCTTCCTTACAGCACAGGAGCGGATGAACGAGCTGGACAGCAGGAAGGAGAACATGCTGGCCACGGTGGACAAAGTGTTCAAGGTGGAACTGATGAAGATGCCTCCTTCTCTTCAAAACACGCGCATAGGGGACTTAATAAGCGGTGAGCCCCCATTCACACAAGTTAATTAATATTTCTATAGCCATATATTATAACAATGAATGAATGATGTGCTCTATCAGAGGAGGAGACCTCAGCCAGTGAGGTGAGCATCGCCATGAAGGTGAGTAGAGGCCCTTGTTGTTTCAGTGCTGCCACCTAGAGGTGCTGTCTGAATATAACATGCAGGATGAACGATCACCTGTTGCAGAATGAGTCTCTGGAGATGCAGCAGCCACTCAGGAGGGCGCACAGTAAAAGAGGTACTCTCTTAAACCAACATAACATTTTGTAACTTGACCACAGTTTAAACTCCTGCATGAAATGTCATGGTTTGTCATCTTTTGTGCTTTTATTTTTTATTAAGTAAAATCCACTGATTCTTCACCGGGTCAGTCCACCCCAACACACAGGTCCTCATCCAAAACCTCTAAGGTGAGATTAATATAGCAGCTAATGTTCTCTCACACACACACGAGGGAGAGACACAACTTATTAACAAATAACTGTAGAATAATCTCCAGTTGTGGTTTGTCAGTGATGGTATAAGAGTACTCGGGATATTTTACTTTTACTACATTTTATAATAATCTATATTGGATTATAATTATTGATGTATTAAGATGTAAATCACTTCGATATTGCAGCTGGCTAATTTTAAATTAAATCTATATGTATTACTTTATATTCTGCTGGGTAGCTTGTGAATTCCCCTGGGATCAATAAAGTCTTATTGATATAATATCATTATTTGTTAATTTCAATTTTGTATTCTTAATCTGAATCTAGAGTAACTAAATTTAAAATATAAATATTGTGGTGTAAATATGTATATAAATAAATAGATTTTATTTCATTGTTTTTAATTGCATTTTCTTTACTTGTGTATATTCTTTTTAGTTATCTATTGTTTTTGTGTATAATGTTTTTCCTGTATCTATACTGGCTTATTTTATATTAATATTAGGTTTGTTAAGTTTCTTTGTACCAAGAATGTTATTATTGGGGACATTTGGGAATGCTTGTTCTGTTTCAAAATGAATAGAAAACCAATAAATATAATATTGAAAAATAAAAAAATTGGTAAAATCTTTCTCTCTGAATTGTAGTTGAGTAGAAGTATAAAGTAGCATCATATGGAAATACTCAAGTAAAGTACAAATACCTCAAAATGAAGTACAGTACTTAGTTCCCCTGCACCACTGCTTACTGTGGTACTTTATGTTCTTTTGCTCAAACTTGATCAAGTTTCTGAATCTACAAGACGAGTCACATGTCTAAACAGTGTTTGTTTGTTTTCTATATTTTTAGGGACTAAGGGGAACAAAAAGGACGAGAACATTAGTTGGCAGTAACAGCACTGGAAATGTCCGGTGAGATTGGAGGCTCCAGGTGTTGCTGTATTGTGGTAAATAATTATGGAGGCCTTAGTTGACATTGTACTTGTCTTCTCCAGGGGCTCCTCAGTCTCTGCCAAAAGAACTCAAAGCTGCTTGACCAAGACCAGTGACCTGACCGTACCGGCCAAACCGAAACTCAGGTCTGTGTGTGTGTTCCATCAATATGGGGATAATTAATGTATGAAGACTTTTATTTTAAAGAATTGTACTTGTAATGTACTAATGTTATTGTTATTAGATTTGATTGCTGCATTTGATACTATTGATCATGGCATTTGAATCAATCGACTTGAGAAATGGGTAGGTCTCTCTGGCGCGGCGCTTTACTGGTTTTGCTCGTACTTGTCGGAATTTTTTCTTAGTTCAGGCAACTTTGTGTCATAGACAATTGACCTTGAATACGGTGGTCCTCAGGGAAGCATCACAAGTCTTATTTTTTTTTTATTTTCTTTATACATGCTCCCTCTGGGCAACATAATTAGCCACCATAATGTCAAGTATCTGTTATACAACTATATATCTCTCATACTCGTTGGTCCAAAGGCAGAAAGGCAGAGACTACAGTCAGTGTTTGCTAGCCTGTCTCAGCAAATTAAAACATGTTGCAGATCTCAGAGTTATTTTGGGCTATGCCCTTTATTTTATTAGCCATTTTAACAAGGTCATAAAAACATCTTTTTTTTTTTTTTTTTTTTTTTTTTTTTTTTTTTCCCATCTGATGAACATCGCCAAAATTAGACCATTTTAACTCAGAACGATTCTGAAATGCTGACGCATGTTTTTTTTTTTTACAATCCGCTTAGATTAGTGCACCTCTCTTTACTCTACTGGCTAACTGTATCTCTTTAGAATTCATTTTTGAAGTCCTTTGTACATATCTACAAAGCCTTACATAATCTAGCACCTTCGTATATCAGCAGCTGCCTTTCATTTGATGTCCCAGCAAGAACTCTCAGATCTTCCACTGCCTTTCTTTTACAAGTTCCTAAAGTATCCAACAAGAAATCTGGTGAGTCTGCTTTCTGCTTTGGATGTATCCGGAGGCGTCCTGATCAGATGCCCGAAACACGGCAAAGGCAATGTGGTCCCAGGGGAAGGACCAGACCATTCACTGACTGACCGTATGAATCAGCCAGAAAAGAGTTGTTGTAGCACCTCTCCTGGAAAAGGGAAACCGGGGCCCACGTCTGGAGCCAGACCTGGATGTGGAGCTCGCCGGGTCTTCACACATGGGGCCTGGCTGGACACAGCCAGACAGATCAGCGTGGAGCTGCCGCCCTGTGGGCCCACCACTCGCATAGATAGACGTTGGGGTCGGGCACAACAAGACCCAAACGTGCCGACCCCTGGAATCGCAGACTGATTCTAGTGACGTGGAACGTCACCTCTCTCTGGCTTGAAATGTGCTATTCAAAATAAAATAAATTTATTTAACGAAATTGACTTTGTGAATCTTGTGCTGTCTCAGGTCTGTCGTCTCTGCTGGTGATCTGCACTGTTCAGCGGCAGGCTCTGCTGCACACATCACTGTTACCACAGCACAGGGACAGGTACTGTGTTTTTGTTTTTTTTAATCCTTGTCACTTGAAGCCATGCTGTTTCATTACTTCATTTAAAGCAAGGGGATTTGTCCAGGCATTGTAAGTCTATGCTCTTCAAAGCTCTATGCTCTTTTGAATGAAGAACTGAAACCCTTCCAGACATAAGGAGTTACAAACTGCTAATATTTAGTTAGGTGTTAACATAGACCTGGATTATTGTCCGATTCCACAAACTCATACTGTATGTGTTCTAGTTGTGGTTCTCTTTCTTCCCAGACTGTATGCTTTTCTGAAGAGACGAAGGCGGATATTAACTTCGACTTGCTGGATGACGTGGCATGGTGCCAGATTCAGAAGCTCACGGTAATGCAAAGTTAATTTTTAAATGTGACTTATGAGTGTTCATCTCATTTTCGGAACAAGGGACATTTGAAATGTACATTGATTTTGGGTTTTCAGAATCTGATGGACCATCTGTCGAGGCGAGGTCGATGAGGGACGATCACTGACCAGGATTTTTCTCCCATTTGGATTTGATCACATAAATTTATAGAAGTGTTTTTTTTTCGTATAATAAAGATTATTTGTATTACATGATTGTCAGTATAATTTGCATCTGGTCTGTAAAATTTTAAATGAGAAATGCCCATCACAAGTTTCAAAATGTATTGAATTTGCTTAGTTTGACCTACAAATGAATAGACCTTCAATTTACAACTAATTACTATAGCATTAATGTGTAACTTGTTTAAACATGTGTAGTCCATATATGTGAGAGAAATACAACATTGGTTATTAAATCAGTTTATTATGGCATAGCATAGAGGTGTATCCTACTAGACATGATCATATGATTTCATTGTCTGCTTGTTGAGAGTTGAGATCTTGCCAAATTTATTTTATAACTTCTAAAATTATTAGTAAATATTTGTCATTAATTTCTAAGAATTTCAAAGCTGCTTCTCCAAGAGAAACAAAAGCACATTCATGTTTTTATAAGGGGGAAAAAGACCAAAAAGACCAAGTAAATGCAAATATTTATTCCAGTGAAGTTTATGTAACAAGCACAGGGTTACATTTTGCTGGATTGGCTGGCATAAAAATGATTTCAGATAGAACTATAAATTAAAATAGTATAAAATAGTGTTGTTTGACATGGAACTATAGTAGTTACATCTATAAAAGAGTTAAATCTTTTCCTTCAAAAGCAGAATATATTACTTAAAACTCAGAACATAGAGCTGTAATGGATCACTGTTGCTGCTGTGAATGAAATGACTCCATCTCCACTTCCATGGGCTCCTCTCGATGTGACTCGCTGGAGGACGGAGGTGTGCAGCAGGTAGCAGAAGCCGGTGCGGGGGTCGGCTCTGGAGCCAGCCGAGGGTAGAACGGACCGACCAGCCAGTTGAGCGGCGTGTTGTTGACCAGATAATCCATGACGTTGTCCAGGGAATCTTTCATTTTGCCCAGCTGGACTTTGCTGCTGGTCAGCACACTGTCTGGCAGGTCTCCCAGTGCGTTGGCCTTGCTGAAACTGGCGTAGACCTGTGTGGCGGAGCGGCTGAGGGAGAGCGCCTCCTGCTGGATGTGGTTGGGGAGGCCCTGCAGGCCAGAGACCAGGACCAGACAGGTGGTCTGGAGCTGATGTGTGAGGGAACGTGCCAGGGTCAAGGTGCGAGACTCGATAACCTGAGTGGAGAGGATGAACTGATGAATAACTTGACACAGATTTAATAATGTATGTTATCTCATTGCATGTTTGTGTTGGCCACTGTCTTACCTCTGCCTCGTGACCATTCTCCTGTTTTGGACCATTGGACTTCCAAGCCACCAGGGAGTTCAGCTTGTCATTTACCATCTGGTTAGCCCCGTCAATATTCTTTCTGCCGTATTCAATCTAGAAAAAAACAAACACTTTTAAATTTCTGTCCACAAGCAGGAAAAGAAATGGTGTGCTTTTTATAAACCACTTTAGGGCGGAATGTTTAGTATTTAGCTTTCACGTTACTATGTTATTTTCTTTATTGTAAAGCTTGTTTTAAGTTATATTAAATACTAATATTACTCATGAATAATTTAATGTTCTGCTCAAAATGAGGGAAAAAATTTCCCGATTTTTCACCATTTCTGAGATGTTTTCAAAGTAGCCTCCTGTAAATATGGCAAATATCTAGAATAAATACATGGAAATTATACTAGTACTGGTAATACTACTAATTCCATAATAGCAAATTGACATATGTTGGTATACTAACATATTATTAGCATAACAGTACATGGTTTGTTTGTTTGTTTGTTTTTACCATGAAGCAACATTTCAACCATTTGGTAGAGGCCTATAAAAAACTGTTTTCTGTTTAAAAAAAAATTGATTGTTGTCATTAATTATATGAATATTAATTAAAATGCAATGCCATTGCTTTTTTTCTTAGTGAGGACATTAAAGGGAAAAGGAGACCCACCAGGTCAACAGTGGAGTTCAGCTCAGAAATGAATTCCATGCTTCGCTGCTTGCCATCTCTGATTTTGGCCACGGCCGTGGTGTACGCCCGCTTTCGGAGCTTTGTGGAGAGGGAACCCAGGCGGACATAGTAGCTCGGCTCCTTCCTGTCAAAGCCTTTCACAGTTTTTGCCTCCAGTTCTGCCACAAGGGAGAGAAACATGCAATGTCACATTAAAAAATGAGGACACATAAAATCTGGTTACATGAGTTCCAATATGATTTTGCTTATATACTTATAAAAGTGTTTAGTGTTTTACTTTTATATGAGAACAGAAAAGTCTGCAACAAATTGTTTTGCACGTCAAAGTAGCTGGAGGGTTTAAATCCGTGAGAAATGTAGTTATTCACTAGTCAATCGGACCCATTTAAACTAACACAGTTTGTAAGGTTGCTTGTTCACTCTAAACAACGACTCCTTTAATGATTTAGAAAAACTGACCACTAATGCAAATTTAGATTCTCGGAAGAGCGTAATCAGATAAATCCTGTTTTCCGGGAAACTGGACAAAATCCATCATTAACAACAAAACTCAAGCTGCCTGTTAATAACTGACCCTTGATACGGCTTGTTACAGAAAAACAAGCCAAATCTCACCAGCTTTTCTTATTCCTATTTTAGTTATGTAAAACCTCATTTAATGCCATGCTTTTTTCTTTTAAAAACCTGTTCATAAAACAACCAACAAGGGAAGGAAAATGTGATGTGATAAATGGGGATTTCAGATGTAGGTTTTTGGCCCCCACTCACCCAGCTCATCCTCTGTCAGAGGCAGGTACTGCTCCACCAGACTCTCCGAGGTGCTGAGGGCCGTGTCCACGCCGCTGCTCACCATCCGGGCCACTCTGCTCTCCAGCACCGTGCTGACGCTCCCGCTGACAACCGCCCTGGTCCTGTCCATCCCATCCTGCACCGCGCCGCGAGTCTTGTCCACGACGCTGGTCAGAGTGCCTGAGACCGTGTCCTTGGCGCCGGACACTGTGCCCGTCACGGCGTCTTTAGCGCTGGTTACCACATCCTTGGCACTGGAGACGATCTGGGCAGGGGCAAAGCAGGAAACAGCAGTTGAGAAAGACTGGACAAAGGTCATGACTGAACCCACACCAAGAGATTAACACACACCAAATATTAGATACAACATTGCGCAATTTGGCTTGATTATAACTGCTCTGACCTTTGACACGGTGTCTGATCAATAATCCAGTACGTACCTGCTCAGACGGCTGGTGAAGAATCGGCAAGGTTTTCTCAATCTTGTCCAAACCTTTACAGGCCAGGTTATTGGCAATGGCAACTGTAGGCAACACAGGAATCAAGTAAATTAGCTGTAATAAGGCAAACTGAAAATCTTAATCTGAAAAAACTAGGAATAAAAGTGATTAAATGTTCCTGTAATTGAAAGAATTGTACATGAAGTTGTAATGTCTCAACTCAGGATGACTATTAGTTAACTGGGTGAAAGTTCAAGATGAGTAAGAGTCAGCAGATGACCTGAACTTCCTGTTTCATGCTCTGTGTGACTCAGCTAGTCAGTATCACTTCATTGGATTCAGTTTTGACATCCTAAGCGGAAGGTTTTCTAAACTTCACACTAGGAGGTTCTTACTCTGAGGCTCCAGCTTGCCAATGATGGGTGAAGCGGTGGTGAGAGCCACGGAGGTGATGGTCCGCACCCCTTGCTCGGCGACCTCGCACACCGTCTTGATGTAAGGGTGGGTGTCCTTGGTGTTGGTGTACACGCTGGACACCAAATCATAGGTGGAGCTCACCAGAGGAAGGCTGGTCACCCTCTCCACCACATTCTGTGAGGAAATACAAAGGAAATAGTAAGCTTACAATACTCAAATTCACTATTTAACTGTGCTGTTCCTCAAAAACTAATAGATTATTCAGGCATTTCAAATTTATTCCAATTGTTTTTATTCATTTTTCTTTCCTTACATCTTTTATTTGACATATAATTTATTCATTTTCATATTTTTTATACTGTGAAATATATTGAATTCTTTGTAATGAAAATCTGAACATGTAACTACTGTATTGAACTTTCTATATAAAGTACTGAAGAAAAAAACTGTGCTGTTCCTGTTACTAACTATTCCAATGAGTTTTTAGATAACAATAGAGTAATAATAGAAACAACTGGACAATTAGCCATACTTTTATAATGTAATATTGTATGGATATTAAAAAGTAAAGGTTAAAACATCTTATTCCTGACTGTGTATCATGTTTCTTGGCTTTTAAAGGACCAAAAAAAAGATATTATTTGTTTATTTTTATTATTATGCTTTATTATAGTGTCATAGTAGCAAACTCACCTGATCTGTGATAACTGTAGCTGCTGCCATGTCTTCTGAAATCAAACCTATAGAAAGATGAAACACAACATGTAAAGTTTCTATTCAAAGGAACAAAATAAACACTTTCCCCTCAACAAACTCAACTCCTCCTTAACAAGAGTTATAGGTCTATTACTTCCGTATTACAGTAGTCTGTCCTTATTATAGCATAATAATACATTTACTACAGAAACAACTGGACTATAGCTGTAGTTTATAAAGTCACTTTAAAGCAATACAAGTAGAGAGACTCACCTTTAGTTCAAAGTGTATCCGAGCTGTGAATGAGTAGACTTATTCTGAGCTGTCTCTGCTGATAGATACTACGTGTGAGGCGACAGCAGCTGTACTTATATTCTGTAAATATCGCGAGATCTGACGCGGCGCTGTGACGTAATGCCTCTAGGGCAAAGGTAAAACGGGTAAAAGTTTACTCGGGGGAATTCCTCTCAGACCAGCCGTCACGTGGTCAAGCTATGACACATTACAGCAGTTTGATTTCTTAGAGTTTCATAAGCAAGTGACATTTTTTGGGGTCAAATGAGGATTATTATGATGTTCTTCTCAAGTATTTGAAAAACAAACTCCTAGACTAACTACAGCTCTAAAACTATTGATGCAAGTGCGCACTTGGCCTCACTATCCTTCAAGGAGACCCCAGGGCAAACATTATCTTATTTCTTTCCACTTTCTGTATATTAATGTACACAAGTTCAATGAACTGAAGAATACACATGGTGGACTGTTTTCATCAAAAGGCCTAAAGACCAGCAACATTTAAACACTATATGTAACTCAGATATTGCAGGTCTTAAAGGAACAGTTTGTAACATTTTGTGGGATCTATTAGCAGAAATTGGATATGATATTCATATGTTTTCATTAGTGTATAATCACCTGAATCGTTGTGTTTTCGTTAGCTTAAAATGACTCTACATAGGGAGCGAGTCCCATGGATGTATTAAAATGCCCCGTTCATGCGCCCGCTCGGTCACATAACTTGGTCACAGGGTCCCAACGTCACGCCGTCGTCACGGCTTGCGCTCCAGCCTCGGTCTGGGTCTCACTCACATGAACGGAGGAAGGGAAATAACTCTGGATTCAGCTAATAGTGCGTTTTACAACTTTAAAAACATATTTTTTTAAATAAGGGCTATTAGAGTGTTAATACTGGGAAGTTGATTCACCTCAAAAAAGTATCCGCTGAGTTACAGACGTCTCTTTCCCAATGGAAGTCTATGGGGAAAAGTCTTTTTGGGCCCAATGGCATCTCGTGACAGACACGGAAGTTGCAGTACCGCCGTTTGGCCACTACGAAAGTCCGGATCGACGACTGGCGCACTTCCAGGGGGCTTGGCGGGTCCTCTTCATGGAGTCCGCCATGTTGCTCCGCCATGTTTCTACAGTAGCCCAGAATGGACAAACCAAACACTGGCTTTAGAGAGTCTTGAAGGCCACCGTAATTTGCTGACACGCTTGTGAAACTTGAAAGTTGAGCTGCAGAGTGCAAAACCGTGGTACCGCCAGCCGCCGTCTGACATCCGTTGCTCCTAAAGTTATTATGGTAAGGATGGCCTCAGCTTTGTACTCGGCGACTCACGTTACCGCAGCCTTGGAAAGGGAGGAGTGAGCGGAAGGGGTACTCAGTTGGTTGCAATTTGCAACCACACCAGATGCCACCAAATCCTACACGCTGTCCCTTTAAAAGTCGATTTTTATGCGACTATATTTTGGCCCCTCTACAAAAATGGCCCCTAGAAAACGCTGAGGGTCCTCATTATGATGATCGTGTGCTGTAGCGGCTCGCGTTCCCGAACAAATCTGCAATTAATGAAATGATCACAGACGACTAATGCAAAGTGAAGCTGAGGGTTTTGGAGGCCCCTATGGCTCAGGAGCCCTGGAGACAGTTGTCTGCTTTGTTAGATTGAACTCAGCTTTGAGTACACAGGACTCAGGCTCAGACAGGGCTCATCATTTGGGACCCATGTGGGCTAACTGTCCTTTACATTTCATGGCTCAAGGTCACATGATTTACATTGTACCTTGATAACCATCATGGTTTAAAGAACATTGGATGAGATGCAGACATTTTGAGTTGTCACAGTAGGAAAAGCACAGGTGTTACTAATGACATTAACGATGGCTCTGTTCTATTTGAGTGTCCCAGTAAGACATGACAGCGTGACAGCCTGTATGGTGGTGCAATCTCAACGCAAAAAACATGTGAGTTGTTTTCTAGTTGCATGGTTTATATGTTTTTGATCATCCAACAGTTTTTTTAATGTGAATGTTTAGCTGATGATCACAAAAACAGCCGGTGTAGCCGTATACTTGCTGTCATGCTATTCATGAGAAACATTGCTATTTCTAAATGAATGCAAGCAATTTGACCAACCTAACACCTCGCTTAATACATTTCTGATTACTTCACTTAATGGCCTGAATGGTACCATACGCCGGTGGTTTACCCACAGATGAACGGGCCTGTTGTTTGCCAGTAGCTCATCAGAGCCAGATGCGTGACTCTGCTTCCAATTTGAGAGCACTTCCAATATTTTCTCTATGCGTCAGCGCTCATTTCTGCAAAGAATGTTTGCGTTATTAAAAATGTAAATTAAGTGTTAAGGCAGTTTCTTTTATACTACACATTTGGAGGCCAGATGAGGAAACACGGGCTTAGATCAGATCCTCCAGTTGGCCAACACATTGGATTCTGCAGATGAACCCGTCGGGGCCCATTTATCAGCCCTTGTGTAACTCAAATAGACCCCATATGTAAATGTTGGCTGCAGTAAACCACAGACTCTAATTTTTAATGAGATTCTGTCTGAAGGAGGAAGATGATTTCAAGTTAGTTGTGATTTATACAATCCACTGTAATAAACAGGATGTTAGTCACACACACGCACACAGATACCACGTTGCGCTGAACATTGATCTGCTCCCATTTTATTCTCCACGTCAGATTCTTTTTATTGCCTCGATCAGCCTTTATGTGATGTGACGGCGAGCAAAGTACAACCACTTGATCAGCAGTTATGACTCATCAGGGTCACATGATGAAATCTATGATATGGAGTTTTCAGGTATATCATGTTTGGCCTACAAATTTTATGTGATATTATACCATCCTAATTAAGATCCTACACATTACTCCTTTAAGGGTACTTCGTCATAACTAATATATAAATATTTATATAAATATAAATATATATACAGTAAATATTATATTATATTATACATTTATATATATATATATATATATATATACTGTCACATGAACACATGATTGCCATAGTTAATTGCGATTAATTGCAAATTAATCACACATTTTTTATCTGTTCAAAATGTACCTTAAAGGGAGATTTGTCAAGTATTTAATACTCTTATCAACATGAGATTGGGCAAACATGCTGCTTTATGCAAATGTATGTATATATTTGTTATTGGAAATCAATTAACAACACAAAACAATGACAAATATTTCCCAGGAATCCTCACAGGTACTGCATTTAGCATAAAAATATGCTCAGATCATAACATGGCAAACTGCAGCCCAACAGGCAACAACAGCTGTCAGTGTGTCAGTGTGCTGACTTGACTATGACTTGCCCCAAACTGCATGTGATTATCATGAAGTGGGCATCTCTGTAAAGGGGAGACTCGTGGGTACCCATAGAACCCATTTTCATTCATATATCTTGAGGTCAGAGGTCAAGGAACCCCTTTGAAAATGACCATGACAGAACTGAATCTTCAGATTTCATCACATGCTTTTTGAGCAGCACAGTTACAATAAATGAAACCACTACAGTTTAGTTGAGTAGTATGTCTGGCTGAGTCACCCCCTTGTGTAAATAAAATTTACGGTAACTGTCAGGGTCATTTTGGTTCAGTGTCCTAACTTGACTTGTATTAAATCACCTGAGAATGTTACAGTCTATCAGATAAAAAAAGAAAAGGTCAAAAACCTCAGTCCACAGTTGTACTTTGTTTCTGCTCTCAGGGAAGATCATGTCACAATGAAAGCACTAAATGTTGGAATTCATTCTTTATTCATATTTTTACGCAATTACAGACCATTTTGTGTGAGCAGGCTGCCATGTGGATGAAAATAAATATGCTGCTACTCCTTTTAAATGAGAACAGAAACTGAAATGTATTCAAATCTAAGGCCATCTGTTTAACTGAGCTTTTGGATTGCGTTCTAGTTGCTTTTCCCTCATTCTCCACGGATAAGAAGATATCGACCATTAGCAGTAGTCATTTTATTTGAATTCAAGGACCATGTTAAGTGCTCACAAATGCAACTGACCTTAAATCCTATAAACTAATCAAAATATAGTACATTGAATATTGCTATATCAATATCATGTGCAATACTACTTTTTACATTCACATGCGCAATATCACTGTTCATTGTGTGCAATATTAATGTCCAACATGTGCAATATTACTTTTTTTTCTGTTTGTTAGCTTACTTTACCTTTTTTATTTTACTTATCTTATCTTATTCACTCATTTTACTAAATGTATCTTACTTAATTGTTATTCTATTAGGCACTGGTGCTAGAAATAGTACTTTTTTATTTTATACACTTGTATTTTATACACTTGAACTTGTTGTAATTTTGTTTTATTTTTGAGCAATCTCTGGCACAAGAATTTCCTTCGGGATTGACAAAGTTATATCTTATCTTATCTTATCTTATCTTATCTTATCTTATCTTATCTTATCTTAATGTACATGTAATGTCACTATCACTGGCCAGCATACTTCCCAGTATTTGCAGATTTAGGCCACTAGATGACAGCAAAGTAGACAAAGTTCTTTCTCATCATCAGCATGTTGCATCGAATGCCTGTGTCAACTTGTGTATTTCCCCTTCTATGCAACCTCTTGTGTAAATTGTTGGTTTTTGAGTCACAGACATGCAAATATCAAGATAATAAAGAAATAATTGATACAATTCAAAATATATATTTTTTATTTTGTAAAAATGATGGTGCACAATTAGGAATGCGTAAAGTGACATGCATCCAAGGGAACATTGATAACAAGAGGGGCATACACACAGGATCTAAAATGAGGTTTAGTAGACAGGAAACAGAATTAGATGAGAAAGTAAATCCATCCTTTAAAGACAAATTCAATAGACATATTGCACAGTTCCAAACAAGGACAGAGGCAGTAATGATGTGCTGCTTCTCTCATTCTACAGATAAAAAGAAAGGTCAGTCGTGTAGGCGCTGCCCTCCCGAGGGCTCCGCTGGTGTGCAGGTGGCAGCAGGGCGTTACAGAGTCTGGCAGGCCTGGAGAGGAGATCCTCACACGGCGTCCCTCTATTGTGCCCTTCCGAGACAGGTAGGACTGTGGGCAGCGTGCCAAGGCTCCTGGCTGGGTAACAGATACCTGTGGGCTACTGGGAAAGTGTCACACCTCCGGATCACACACAGTCAGAGGCGCTGCGCGAAGAAAGAGCGCAGACAGAAAGGGAGAGACAGCGGGAGAGTGGCTGTCCTTTCAAGCTCTTTAGATCACAAGGGAAAGAGGCAGAGATGTGGCTTTATAGAGCAGAGGAGAAAGAAAGTGACATGTCTTTGGTGCAGTGGTATGCTTTGGTTAACTCTACCCTCAAACACGGCTGCTGCCTTAAATACATCTGCTGTCAGACGGTGTAGCCGGAGCGACAACCACTAGTCTACTGGACTGTCCATCAAACCTGTAACGGGGCACTGTGGATTCAATAAATACAGTGGGATTATGAGTCACTCTATAGATGGCTGAGAGTTCACTAAATTACCTTTTAAACGTCCTAAAGATGTTATATGCAGATTACAGAACTAAAATTACTTTTTCCTTAAAGGTGCAGTGTGTAGGGTCAGGCGGCATCTAGTGGTGAGGTTGCAGATTGCAACCAGGTGAAACTTCTCCTGTGTGCCAAGCGTGTAGGAGAACTATGGTGGCCGAAAACATGAAAATGCGAATGGCCCCATATAGAGATATAGAGTCAAAATGTTCAGGGATTTTGTGTGTTTAATTGTATGCTAAGATGAATTTAAAAATAGGGGGACCAATCAAAAATCAAGTTCTTATAGGCTAAATCTTCTTAAAGGTGCAGTATGTAGGATCTGGCGACATCTAGTGGTGAGGTTGCAGATTACAACCAACTGAAGCTTCTCCCACGGTGGCCGATGCAAAAACAGACAGTGTTTGGTTTGTCTGTTCTTGGCTACTGTAGAAACTTGGCGGCCGGCTCCATGAAGAGGACTCGCTCCGTATGTATATATAACCTAAACGGCTCATTCTAAGCTAACGAAAACACTAATAATTCATATTTTCAGGTGATTATACACTAATGAAAACATACTTATTGATATTATATTCCATTTCTGCCAATAGATGCCCCTAAATGTTAAGCTACACACTGCTCCTTTAAGTTAACACTTTGCGTTTTGCAAAATAGCGAATCTTAATTAATGTCACTGATGTTTTTGCAGACATAATTGCAGCTGTTTGCTGAAAGGCACCCATTATCTTTTAATCTCTGCATGTGTTGAGACAAGTTTAAGAATGGCTTTTCTGTTCTGTTTAGAATTAATCAGTTTTTTATTACATTTTGCACAATGGCAAAGAGCACTGGGAAAGCATGATAGCCCGCAGTAGACAACATAGAAAAAAGACATGAAATGAATAGCGCTAACCATCGTCAAGAAATGTCTGGCTGTCATTTTGATCAAGTAGGGGTGGACTAAATATTGGCTGTATTCTTATTGTCGGAGTGAATTTACACCAGAATTTCAACATCTGGGACCAAAATAGCCACAAAAAGTTAAAGCTAAATTTGGCACTATTATTCTTCCCAGCTTCAACCCAACCGCGGAGCTGGAGAGGTCGTGCATGCAGAAATTAATTACATCTTAACAAGATGATGCCTGCCCTCTTGAAATAACCATTACTTCAGCCTTTCATAAACAATGGATCTACGCAGACAATGTGGGTTTTAGCAGGGCAGTAACTGCAGATTCATAGCTGCAATATAGACAAACAGACAAGACCGGAGTCTTGTTAAGCAGGGCTCTGTGCACCTGTCGGATGTAATCCTCAGATAATGACTCCGGCTCATTAGCTAAGACATCCAAGTTAACCGTCTACATTTCCCACTGAGAGGATCAGGATGGAAAATGAGTCAACAACTATGCAAGGTTAAAAGTGTGAGAAAAAGGTCAGTATGTGCTTGGAAATGAGATTCCTGTGGAACCACACCCCGGTCCCCTTCCACCTTGATGATTTTCAGTAATGATTTTCTCAAGAAGGACAAAAAAAAAGGTCTCGCATTGCATCGTTGGAAAAGCATTGCACTGGTCGCTGACTTGTGAGGCTGTTGCTAAGCCGGTCAATGAGCGCATACTTTGAATACTGAATGGGTCATTTGGGGAGGTGAGACAAAGACCACAGAAGGTTATCCGTCGTGTGGGTCGGACACCGTACCACATGACCCTGACATGTTTCGACAATATCCCGCCACAGGCCATTTTCACAGAGCCGTGCTGGGATTAGCAGGCCGGCTGTTTGTGCTGGCAAAGCGGCAGCAGTTCACAGCTATATTTTCTGGGTGCTGTTGCTGACAACCAGACCGAGTCCTGGTAATTATGATATAATTGAGAATGATCTAAAACCAAATGTCCGAGCTCCGCTGTCCGAGCCAGTGTTTACAGAAAACAGCTGCTTAAACAGGCACTTAGAAGGAATTAGAATAACATTTTTTATGTCCCAGCGTGAGTGTGTCTCTGTCTGCGTGCAAGTGTGCATATATGCGTGGGTTGGCTATTTGGGCACCTACACAGACAATCTCTTTGTTTTGGAAGTGTTCGCTTAAGTCTTCGGGGGCAGACAGGAGCCAAGAACAACGTGGGAAATGGACCCCTGCTTCATTTCTGCTTTCTCTCTGGGCTTCTCCTTTGCAATCTCTCTGTCAGACGGACATTCAGCTGGCCTCCAAAAGCAGTACCTGAGGCGTGCAGAAGTGTGGAGAAACCAAGGGGAGCGGGGTTTTGGACATTAGAGAAGTCGTAATGGGAACCGAGTGGCAGCTGACAGCCGGGCCAAGCTGTCTGTCATTTCCCTCTCCTTCTCTGTCTTCTTTCTTTCACACACACACACACACATGTGTTGTCAACAGGAGACATGCACCCAACCAGACCTCTGCCCAGGTGGTCTCTGTGGGTAGCCAGCGGTCTGCAGCGCGAGAACAAGATGCTGAAATTTGAAAAGCAGAATTCACTGTGAGGTCCGGGCATGTGATGCTCAAGTGTTGCATGACCTTCAATGCTCTCCGTTCAGCAATTATAATTATTCTTTTTTTCATATTCCAGGAAATAAAGGAGATGAGTCATGAATTGTGATGTACTTACACAATATCAAGCACACATGTTTTTCAGCATCCCCCAAACGGAACACCTGACTAATTACATTGCAAGTATTACCTAACCGATGAGATTCATACAACAGGAAAAGTTAAATATTAGGGGACAAGGCTGCCCTGCAAAGACAACCACATATTTTGAGTTCAAACTTATTCTCTTAACTTCACTGCTTTTGCAGTACGGCTCTACTTTTGTAGGCTAAAAACAAAAAAATGGCACAAAGACATCAGGTGAAGGAAAATGTAAAAAAACGTGCTTGGGCACTTACTTGCCCGATCCTGGATGAAACTGATCCCAGGGGATGTTTAGTCCTTTTTACCCTAAATGACGCCGTTCAACTCTTCTGCCAGCTATCAGCCTTCAGCAGATTTACTGAAACAATAGACACCCTAATCCACAAACACAACAGTGTCCTGTTGCTGCTCGGTCTCTCTATTGAACAGCCGCTTGATTATTTTCTTCTGATTTTTTGCTGAGCTGTAATATCCATGGGATACATCAGATACTGTATCTCAGGTTAACGTTGTCATTAGATGACAGGAAATACCGGATTTGTGTAGAGCGATGCCTTAATCTTCTTATGTGGAACTCATTGCCAGTTCTTCATTGTTAAATAGTTTAGACAAACTCATGAATATTCATCCAGCAGCATATTTGGTTTTAGTTGTAAGCTAGGATTTGTATGTAATTAGATACTTCCCTAAAGAAAGAAAGACAAAATTATACCCTTGGGCTCTCAGACAAGCTGACTGATCATTGGCAACAGTGTGAAGAGTGTTGTGCCCACTGTCTACATGTCTGACTGGTGGTTTGTGGCATGATGCCCTCAGACAGCACGCAGTGGATGTGACATGCCTGATGGAACGCGATGCCTGCAGCTGAAACAGATCCGCGCTGACAGACACACAGGTTACTGTACCCTTAGCAAGCCTGGCATTCCCGGGACACTGTGGCCCAGCAATGGCGAGAGCTTTCGTTTCCTCCGGAGTCTCAAGCATGAGCAGACACACGGACAAACACACACACACACATGCAGATAGTGTGCCAAATTCCACAGAGCCGTAAAGGCAATCAGAGGCAGATGGGAAAGGCAACCAAGTGGCGGTAAACTGCATGCTGGGAAGCCATAACAAGGTGCCACAACAACACTCTGAAGTGTTTGTGTGCGCTATGTTAAAAGTACAGTTCGGCATTTTTAGGAAATATGCTTATTAGATTTTCTTGGCGAAAGTTAGATGAGAAGTTTGATACCACAATGGGTCGTGTCTAGACGGTAACCCGCAAATTGCACAAAACTTGCAAAGACTTGCAAAAACTTTTGCAAAACTCACTACTCGATGACCTATCCTAGCCTTAACTATTCAAGGTCAATGCCTAACCTTATCAAATAAAAGATGACTTGCTCCTGCACACATTTTTCTCTGCTTTATTAGTCAACGTTTCGGTCACCAAGGACCTTCATCAGGACATCCTAACCTCAAGGTCAATGCCTAACCTTAACCATCTCGCGAGACACAACCTTCTACAACCCTAAAAATGAAGCTACAGCCAGAACCTAGTTAGCTTAGCTTAGCATTAATACTGGGAGCAGGAGAAACAACAAGCCTGGCTCTGTCCAAAGGTAACAAATCCACTTATCAGCACCTCTAAACCTCACTAGTTAACACAACATATCCTGTTTGCCTTATTAATATAAAAAAAACAAAGTAAAAATGAGAAATTGTGCTTTACGTGTGGGTTGGCCTACATGACGGACTATTTCTTCTCCTAGTGCAGTGATCTCCTAGATTTGTGACATCACCGTCAGGATGCCAGGAAGCTAGCAGAGGTGTTGTTTACCTTTGGACAGAACCAGGCTAGCTGTTTCCTCTTGTTTCCAGTCTTTATGGTAAGTTCAGCTAACCATCACCTGGCTGTAGCTTCATATTTAACAGACAAACATGAGTGGTATCGATATTCTCATCTAACTCTTGGCCAGAAAGTGAATAAGTATATTTCCAAAAAGTATTTCTTTAATCATTAAAGGTGCAGTGCGTAGGATCTGGCGACATCTAACGGTGAGGTTGCAGATTGCAACCAACTGAAATTTCTCCTGTGTGCCAAGCGCGTAGGAGAACTATGGTGGCCAACGCAAAAACAAGAATGGTCCTATCTAGATCCAGTGTTTGGTTTGTCAATTCTGGGCTACTATAGAAACATGGCGGCCGGCTCTGAAGAGGACCCGCTCAGTATGTAGATATAAACGGCTTATTTTAAGTTAACAAAAATACAATTCATATTTTCAGGTGATAAATACACAAAAGAAAACATAAATATTATATTCCATTTCTGCCAATAGATCACCCTAAATGTTACACACTGTTCCTTTAAGTTTCCGTTGCTTGGGGTGAAAAAAAAAAAAGCATCTCAAAATCAGTTAGCTGCCTCTTTAATGCAAAAACAAGCTGGCTGGTGTCCCATGAAGGGCATTTTCTCTAGCTTGTATCTGGCAAATTCCTGCCCTCTCTTTGAACACATGTGACAAGCAGCGCTTTGACTCTGAGGCCAAATATCACTGATCAAACAGCCATGTTTGGTGTCAGCCAAAGGGAGACAACTAGGTTACTCATATGGGGGGCACTGACCTGCTGCAAGTATGTTTAGCTAGGAAACCAACACGTGTACTGTACATACTGCGGCCCTATTTTGCACACACGTAAAGTCATACTTACATGCTTTCATGCATATAAAGTACACATAAAAAGGTGGTAGCTGCCTCTAATAAGGCCCGAAAGCGTAAAACAGTGTCATTGAGCATCTAGCATCCAGCCCATCATTGCATTCAAACAAAAGATCTCAGCTAAAGGACTGTCATTAGCCGCTGCCTCAACCCCTTATTTGTCTTCCCACACAGAAAAGTCCCTGTAAGATCTGTTGAGCAAACAACTGACAGATGCTATTTAAGCTCGTAGAGTCCCTAAAAATACATTTGCGCCCCGGGGCAGTGATTTTGCAACTCCGCCGATGGGAGCTTTGAGCGACTGAACATGTCCATCAATAAGAGCAACAGCATTTGAAACATGAGGACGTGGCTTAGCTATGCACCGCCAGTCACAGTGAATGTAAACTATTCATGTCTCCAAGCATTATCCACTGCTTGCTCCTGCTTTGTGGGGTGTCTGTGGCGCTCTTAGGGTGCCGGAGGTGGTCAAAGTTCAACAAGGGGCTTCCGGAGCTCTTTCAAAGACACTGGACTTTTCATGATGAGTGGCATGAGCAGGTAGGCTTTGAATTTCAAGGAGCTATTAAGGACGATAATTTAACCCCGAGGTGGAAAGGAAATGATTTCAACCCCCTCCGCGGTCTTCAGGTAAAGATTTCTTTTCCTCTCCTGGGGAAATAAACATTTACATTCCTGTGCTCCGTGTGTTAATAGAGATTAAGCTGAATTCAAGCCTGCGTGTCAGGCAGCAATTCAGGTAGCTCATACCACACATACCTGTACTATTGTGTGGCTCTCAAAGGGCAGCCCTTTGAGCTTGGCTGAGGGTAGATGACATTCTCTAGGAACATTGTTATTATGGTGGACCTGGACTGCTTCAAAAGCGACAAGCAAGTCCTAATGCGCTACCACTGTAGGCTGAGCTTCAAAGAACTTAATGTCTCTTTCTTTAATGGAGGTATGGGATCAAAAGGAAGAGGAGTTGCCGACCCCAGCCATCAATTATACTGTAATACAAAATTCCTTTCTCGCTGAAGTGGAAAATGTTGTAGTCCTTATTGAATCACCGAGAACTATAGTTTATTTCAAAATATGATAATATCACCACAAAGTAGGTATCCTGTTACAGTTTGTTAGTACAATTCATTTATTGTACTCACAAAAGTGAAACACATCAGGTCAGACCTGCACTCGACCTTTTTCTTTTTACACACATTGGAGGTGTGGGAGGCATTCATGTCCAACGATACAATGCAGACCTTCATTAAATTGCACGAAAAATACGATCCTGACAAAACTGCTATTTTTATTGGAGCCGGAAAGGAATGACATGGGTCTCATCAAGGTAAATTAGAAACAACAGCAGATTTCAATCGTACGCCAGCAAAGGCCAAGATTATGAATGTTTCATTCCATCCAGTTGATCTCGGTTCAAGCCGTCAGAGCTTGATTCAGATAAAACCTCCTCCTGACCTTAAATGGCACATGGTTGGCAGCGCTGGGACTTGAAAGACTAATGCATTTCATACTTGTGACTAAATCAAAAGCTGTGAAAAGTAGGCAAGATCCTCAACTGGTGCACGGCCGACAACACATGGTCCACGTTCCTACTGAAGCTCCTGTACCTGGGTTCCACATGATGTATAGGGAGAGGGCATAAAGAGGAGAATTAGGCCTTTCTTGTATTGACATCAGGACAGTGAGATGATGATATTCAGAGCATTAATATAGCAAATTGCTATGTAAAGATATAGAGAAGGAAGTCACTCTGTGTTTGTTGTAATCCAAGCTTCTTTGTGCTTTGTTTACATCGCCGGGCCGGCAGTATGTGCCTTTTAGTGCTTGTTAATGCATGTGAGCGTGCCCCATTAGCTAGCTCATGAAATATAGAGTGATATTGTGATTTTAGCTGACGTGTGTTGCCTCACTGTTTTGAGCGATGCTCGTTCATGTCTATTTAGAGCGAGCACAAACGCGAGCAACAGGACGCTGACATTTGTTGACTTAACGGCCACAGGTGTCGCTGTTAACAAGCATTTCTGATTCTTACAAACAGTCCCTTTAACAAAGCAGTGTTGTAATGCAATCTTTGGTATCAATCTTTTCATTTAACGCTTGCCAAAAAAGCAAATGAGTGTATTTCCCAAAATGTAAAACTATTACTTTAAAATTTAAAAGTTCAATTCTGCCATATGATGTTAGTTAATTTTGACAACTCAAGAACAAACAGTTGTTGTGGCTTCATGAGAAAGCTAAAAAAGTTCCAACTGTCTTGAAGCCCTCATGGAGCAAAGGATGTGTTTGTGCCATATTACAATATCATGTTTCTTAAGATCTCATGGGTTCAAAAGGTTGTCCCTGACCAAAATTGAAAAGAGAACCTAACTTGTCAGTGTGTGGACCTGAGTTGAGAACCACCGAGCATCACTTGAACTCCGCATGTGTGCGCACCGAGCAGCCAATCAGCGCGTCACGGCCCGGCCCGGTGTGGACCGGCTCGGGTCTGTGTTTCTTTAAGAATGTGAAGGTGGGTGAGCCCCTTCTCCTGACGCACGCCTGGTATGCAAACATAAATTTAGCAGCAACGTGTTTGCTGGGGGAACAAAATATCTGGAAGCGACCGTGAAGTGTCATGTCGTCTCCGGCAGTTCTTGGCTGACTTTTACCTTTTTTCCTCTCTCTCTCTCTCTCTCTCTCTCTCTCTCTCTCTCTCTCTCTCTCTCTGTGTGTGTGAGGAGTTGAAGTGGAGCCGCAGCGCAGCGCGCAGAGGAGAGCAGAACCTCTTGTGACTGGGCAGACTGGGACACAATCTGCCTCTCTACAAGTTAGAAATAAGACTGAGGTAACAGCGTGAGAGATGACAGGAGGCTGCTGGTGGAAGACTGGACTGCTTCTTCTGGCTGTCTGTGTGGAGGTACAGTAAGCTTCAAATGAATTGATTTGACATTTAACATGTGAGAGAAATGCGCGTCACTCCAATTTTGAGAAAGTTTGTAAAGCTGACGCACCACGTTATTTGGGATGTTTATCTTTTTTATTTTCTTTCTAACTTTTACTCAATTTATTGAGAAAGAAAACCACTGATTCCAATTTGACCTGTCCTCTGTCTCTAAAGGACAACTCACTATTGTAACTCAATGGGGACCCAGGTGCATAAAAGTGATATTTTAGTATACCTTATATGATTTATTACAGGATTGCTATAATCTTACAGAGGTATACAAGACCTAATATTGGCAATGATGATTTTTTTTAATTTTTTTTTTATTTCTTATTATTTTTTGGGATGTGATGAAGTGTTCAGTGGTCATCCTCTTCCTCTTCCTCCAGTGATGCTGATGCAGGTCCAATGCTGCTGCACAGTGGATGCGATGATGAACAAATGTGGTATTCTGCAAATCTGAAATGATAAAATATCTTTAATTAACAGGAAAATGAGAGACTGTGATAAAATGGGTTGCTATTTAAAGTCTTATGTAATTAATATACTGCAACCTTCCTTTTACATTGCGATGTCAGACCTGAAATCTAATAGAGAGAGCATGGGTCATCCTCTGAAAGGTCAAAGCTTATCAGTCTGATCAAACTTGTAAAATGACTACACTCAGCTAATCACTGCTGGATGACTACTACATGTTATCTCCTAAAGTTCTCCTAGTTCATGCAGAGAAAAGCTGTGTAAAAGCTGACACATGCTGCGTAACGGTACACAACGAGAGCTGAGCAAGAGTTTTTTGTTTAAGTGGAACACAAAGCAGTTGCTTGGCCCTGCAGAGTCAGATTTGAGGTCTCAAACAGAGGGGGTGCCACTGTCACTGTGTGTGTGTGTGTGTGTGTGTGTGTAAAATGACCACAACAGGTGCTAATGGCACTTCAAGGTGATTTGGGCTTTAGACACCCTGGCTGCCATTATAACCCCGCTGAGCACGTCCACGCTGCAATCAGTGGACGTCAGTGACAGAGAAGCGCTGTGTGAGGCTTTGCAACTCTTTTTCCGGGCCACTGTCCAGTGCTGGTCCTGATTATGTTGCACTTTAAATAGGCCTGTTGGGATAGAAAATCATGAATTGGCACATTAATGGACTGTGCGTGTGAGCATCAGTGTGTGGCTGCTGATGTGTAAGGCCTTTGATTATGTTTTCATGATTATCTGAGGAGTATAAATCCTCAATTCTCCTACATAACATACATTTGTGTGTGTATATATAATTGTACTCAACTCCTCGAGCTGCTCAGTTCAGTGGCAAGAGTGTCAGAAGTGATACGCACTCACACTGACTTCTGTGTTACAACAAGTGGCGGCGGTTTGATTGTTTTGTGTCTCTGTCATATATCAAGACAGAATAATGACTCTGTAGGTTTTTTGCTCAAGTGTGTCGTGAAAAGCTTTCCCATCTGTGCAAGGAGTGACTGCACAGCATGAGTCAGCACTGGACATTTGTCTGTTCACACACAACAGAGTGGCCCAGTGCTTTGCTTCAGAAGAGCAGGGATCAACAAGTGCTGCCTCTGCTATGCGGTGGCCGTTCCTTTTCATCCTCGCTCTTAGGTCAGAGTCTCTGCATTGCTATTTAACTAAAGAATGAGACTCTATATTTGCGTGTACGGCTGTTGGAAGTTGTGTGACTTTGTGTGTGTGGGCCAAATGGCCTGTGGCTCCAACCCCTAAGTGGAATAGGCCTTCCTTTGTGGGTGACATAATGACATACCTCGAGTGATTCTTGGAGGGTCTTGTTGCTCTCACTCTATTCCCTTGATTTGTGCAGCAAAGTGGAACCTTCCAGAAACAGTTTTTTTTTCCATTTCTGCTGGATGGGGATTTAAAGGTGCTTGTGTGCGCGCAGGAGGCCGTGCCCTTAAAAAGACACTCAAGCATCTCAGAGCACCAAAGTTGGTGCCCGTAAATCATGATTTTGGCACCTGCCAGGGCGACAGAGCAAAGCAAATCCTTTTCCTATGCTTTAATTTTGTTTGTTTTGGCCTCTCTTGGTTCCCTCATTGCTTTTGTGCTTTTTTGTGTAAAAGTTGTCTAAAGTGTTACATCTTAATATTTATATTTGTTTGTCAAACTTTGGTCTTACAGATAGGAATGCATCAATCCTGTTTAACAAGAAGACCTTGTTACTGTTTCTAATACCCAAACTCTGGGTTTCTGTCTTAGTTGACTACGAGTTCTTTAGTCGATTAGTCATTTTTTATGCTTTTTTCATGCTGAATTACTTATTTCCAAGAAACTTATGAGCACATCTCCGGTAAACACAAGATTTAAAGTGGTGCTTTTGTATGACTCTTTGTGGAGAAACTCAGTTTTACAGGTCTGTTGATTAAATCAACTAATCGATAAGTCGACAAAATCATATGAGTCGACTAAGAATGTCTTTGGTCGAGGACAACCCTAATAAATACCATAATGTCTTTTCCTAAAATGTAAAATCTGTACACTCCTATGTGCTTTGCGCTTACCAGAGGAATTGGAAACTGTATTTATATCAGTGACGTTTGGCCAATCCAATAAAGTCCGTATCTACATCCCTACTTACAGGGACATTGATATAAAACTGAACTAAAACCAAATTGGGTGTGTGCTCCGTTAAATTTTTTGACCAACTCCCAACAAATTCAGGTGAATGTATTGGCTTAAGACTCTAAAAATCGTTGCTGCAACTACAACACAGCAAATGAAACAGCCCGTGACAATGATATCTCTATTGAAGTGGATGAAATTGCTCCTCTTTTGGGAGTTATTGCTAAACGACACGGTTTATTGTTTTCGACACATGATGGATTCAAAGTCAGCTGCCAGACTTCATCGCATTGCACACTCTGCTGAAATCCAAAAGGAAATTAGCCACAAACGCAACAGATTTTGATGTTTATTCAAGGAAATGGTCCCTCTCAGAGTCTTAATGCAGCGAGCAGAGTGTATTGAAGTCCTCAGGATGGGGAAGCTTTAGGGTCTAATGGCAGGATTAAGTGGGGTCACAGCGTGCAAATGTGTCCCAAGTGGTCGTCCGTCAACAACAACATGTCTTGTTCCCCGAAACACGCTCCTTGGCTTGATTGCTTGATCGTAAAGACCTCAAACTATCCAATTAGCTTTCATGAGGGCCTTTGTTGTGGACGCAAGTGGAATGGGAAGTGAATTAATTTTGAGAAGGATTGGTCCCACTTGAGGAGAAAAGGAAAGGGCTTCAGAGAACATCTGGCCAGTGATGGATGGATGGAGCCAGTTTTTGGAGAGCGTTAACAAAAGCGAGTGTTTTCAGTTACGCTGCAAAAGCCTTCATACTCATCTCATTGTTCCCATCTGGGCTTAATATGCGGAGTGAGTCCGAGGGCTGCTTAGTGTGGAAGTGTATGTGTGCAATGTTGCTCTCAATCCCCCAAGGCTAGAATTCACTGGGACTCATGTTTGTGTGAATTGCCACGGTACCTGCCACTTCTCGTGCAGCGCTCTTAGCGTTCCTGGCACAGTAGTAGTGTGTGTCCTGTACTCAGGTGAGTCGGGATGCTGCTCTTCCAATACTGGAAATCCAGAGAGCAGGCATTCATCCCTGTAGAGCCGGGCGCCAAAAGGAAGTAGCTTCACTTCCATTCTCAGCGGGCCAATGAAGAAAAAGTACTGCAGAACAGAACAAGTCATGGCAGCTTGTATTGGATGTTGAGTCCCAAAGAAAGTTCAGTTTTAACAGTGTATCAGTCATCTCCAATTTGTATTGATTTTCATTGACTTTATTGAAAATCCTGAAGATCCGTCAGTTCAAAGAAGCTATTGTAGAAATACAAAATCCCCAATCAGAGATTTCACAAATGGGGCATGACCTGAGAAGAATATGTAAAATTAGACCTGGCTTCCAGATGATGAGCTGGTTTTTGGTATTGTATTTTATAAAAGACTGTTTCCCCTCTTTGTTTGACTATCCCATTGTTGACAGACACTTTCTCTGTAGACGAAACCTGACAGAGTGCTTTTGTCTTCGACTCCAGAACCACATTTTTTGGTAAAATTAATAGTTTGATATCCTGGGAAATATGCGTAATTGCTTTCTGGCAAAGAGTTAGGAGAATATTGATACCACTCTCATGTCTCCATGCTAAATATGAAGCTATAAGGCTAGGGGACATTTACCTTAGCTTAGCTGAAAGAATGGAAACAGCGAGAAACCACTAGTCTGGCTCTGTCCTGTTGTTTTTACAGTTCAGTTTTTATGTGATTAAACAAACGAGATATAACGGGTTCATTAGTGCAACCCGGTCTCATGGAAAGGCGTATAAATACCATGACATTAGAGTGACATTCCGTGTCATTTGTACGCAATGCAAACGTCTGCAGTTAGGTTTAGGCAATAAAACCACTAACTTAGGTTCAGGCAAGAAAACCACTTAGTTAGGGTACGGGAAAATTACATTGTTGGGCTTAAAATAAGTACGTACACTAAATAAAATATGTACGGAAACAACGTAACCCAACTACGGGAAACATGTCACTTAACGTCAATAAAAAACATGCGACAATCGTCACATGACAAACGTCACTAACGTAACTTACAAAACAAACGACGGTCTCGAACACGGGTGTCCTGGTTAAACGTCTTGCGCGTCATCGTGGCATTTATACGCCTTTTTGTGTGGACGCGCTGATTAGTGAGGTACAGAGGTGCTTGTATTCAGAATTTTTTCTACCTAGTTTGGACAGAGCCAGGCTAGCTGTTTCCCCCCCATTTCCAGTCTTTATGCTAAGCTAAGCTAATGGTCCCCTTGCCCTTGCTTTCATATTTAGCGTACAGACATGAGAGTGGTATCGATCTTCTCATCCAATTCCCGGTAAGAAAGCCAAATAGAGCATTTTCCAAAATGTCAAACTGTTTTATTTTTTTTTTTACATCAGGAGTTGATTAACAAACCAGGCCTTGTGAAAATTGAAAAGATGTGGAACGGAGAATATGGCTTTTGCCGTTTCCCCTCCCAAATCTCGTGGAACTCGATAGTGTTGTTTGCCTTTCAATCACTTGATGCCAAGTTCTAATAACATGCTGCGACTGACTGCCCAAAGCCATCCTGTGCCAGTAAATGGCATAACTTGCTGGAGTCATGTTGCGGTGGTATATGCCAGAGTGTATGTGAGAGGGCATGTTGTTCAGGCTACAATATCAAAAAGCATAATGAGTTCATGTGGTTTCATGTGGCTCTCAGGAAATGGAATATGTCTTATTATGCCACACGCACTGCCAAACTCTTTGATTTTATATCAAGCTGCTGTCACGCATTGATAAAGAGCTGCCAGCAGATGGCAACATTACAGCAGAGGGACTTTTTTGTGTCCAGTTCAGCAGCAGTGATGGCCCTCTGCAGCTCCCACGACATCATCATCACAGATAGTCAGCTCTATTGTGATTTTGCAGGTGGCTGCCCTCCGTCCCCTCTCTGCTTCCTCTGGAGCCCCTTGTGAATGTATTTGTTCCTTTCTTCATGAGGTTTATTTGTCATTGCCGGGCTTGAAAGCCGACCCTCTGGCATCCTGTTCCTCCGATGAAACATCTTGGGGCTCCATCTGTGGCGAGCTCCACGTCCCTTCCGTCAGCGTGATGGAGCGTTGTTGTTTTATCTTGTTGTGTGTTCCCGGACGCCAGCTCAAACTTCGTTTGCAGCAGCGGCAGCCGGCGCATCATCTGGCTTGCACATTTGTTTTTCACACACGGCCGATCTCAAAAAAAGCAGAACCTTGCAGTCGAGCTGCTCTGCCTTTTGGCTCGAGCACATGCCTGTCGGTTCTGTCCTGCCCCGGCCTTGACCTCAGATCCGTCCCAGGGTGGGATTGCAGCGGGAGTGCTGGGGAGTGGTGCTAACGAGAGGGGAGAGGGAGCACTCGGGGCCCCTCTTGTGACGCCTAATTAGAAGGGAGTGCAGGTAGCAGGTGTGTGTGTGTGTGTGTTTGTGTGTGTTGAAATAGTACTGGGGAGGATTGTCAGGAGAGAGGAAGAAGCCTCTGCAGAGGGAAGGAAAGAGGAAAGAAAGAAGGAAGAGGATATTGGAGGCAAAAAGGTCAAGAATGGTGGAGAAAGAGAGGAACAAGACAGTGGTTATGCTTTAGCCCTTTAGTAATGAAGTCAAGTTAGAGGACTGAAGGAGAAAAGTGTAGTTTTTGGGGGAAATGAGGTCATAAGTATTCAAGGAATTGATGTGTTTATATGAAAAATAAGATGTACAGATCGGTCAGATAGGTGAAATTGAATAACATCTTAACAACCATAAAATCTAACAAAGCCGTCTTGGAGAAGAGGTGAGCGCCACGTTAGAAGATGCAAAAGGAAGAGTGGAATATTAATGGAGTGATATTGATTTAGGTGAGAGCAAGAAGAGACAGAGACACAAGGATGTCTGTAGAAATGGGAGGAAAAAAACAGAGCAATGTTGATGGAGTGAGAGTGCAAGAGTTGCGTGAAGCGTGCACAGAGAGCAAAAGGCCAAAGCGGGAGTAATGCAGAACAAAGCCACCAGCGTAAAGCTGGAAAGCAAAACATAAATATTCAACTGTAGCTTCTTGGAGAAAGTGGAGATGCGGTAATTCCAGATCAGCTGACTGGTTGACAGGCATGAAAAACAAATACCGGTTATCTCTCTCACTGACCTCACTCCTTTGGAAAAGGAGGTTGCATACGAGTGTGAGAAAGGTTACGTGTAAGGATGGACGGCTAAATCCAGTGGAGACATGATTGACTGAGGGTCTGCGGCGCTGGTGTCTGACAGGGGTCTCCACGGCTGAATGTTTGCGAGGCTAATGATGCTCTCTGCTGTTCTCACATCTGCTTCCCCCCTGTGGCCACATGTGCTTCGAGTAAAACGCTGAGCCGCCACGACTAAACACTGGAGACCCCGTTACAAATGATGTGCTATTAGGATTACTATGTATACGCCCACAGGAGCAGATTGATGAGCGTGTAATCGTGCATGCTCGCAAAGTAGGTGTGTGTGCGGATCTGTGTGTAGCATGCTTCAGCGTCCATGTACACCATTTTTCATACTATTTATGGCTGACATGTATTGAGAAAAAGCTATTTGACAAGTTCACATTCTGCCTCTCTATGTAGTTTTCATTGCTGCTTGTGGAGTCCACCTTATCCATGTGGAGTTAGTGTAAATAGTGTATGCACAAGGGATTCTCGGAAGCAATGCACGCACTGGCTTTTGTCTTGCATAGTCATTATGTGCATTATGTGCATATTATTTTAACACGGAACATTTGATTATTACTGTGTTGGGTGACATTGTTGGTGACAGGTATCGCCAAGCTCAGCCAGGAATGAAAGCTTAAAGCAATAGTCCAATATTTTGGGAAATTAGATTAGAAGTTCACTACCAGTCTCATATTTGTCCGGTAAAGCTTAGCTCAGTGGGCGACCTCCGGGTCTGACAAGTGAAGCCGATGCTGAAGTGCCTTAAACTTGCATTCTTTCTACTAGCCAGCAGGGGGCGACTCCTCTGGTTGCAAATAGAAGTCTGATTGTATAGAAGTCTATCAGAAAATGAGCCTACTTCTCACTTGATTTATTACCTCAGTAAACATTGTAAACATGAGTTTATGGTCTCAATAGCTAGTTTCAAGTCTTCTTCAATACAGCAGGATGTTCATTTAGTAAATTATGGTCCCATTTAGAGTCAAATAGACCATAAAGCAGGGGATGCTTTAGGGCGGGGCTACCTTGTGATTGACAGGTTGCTACCACGACGTTGTCCGGTCTGGGTGTTGTCCTTGTTTTCGTCTTAAAACTTTAACCCTTTCACAGGATGTTTTCAATTCATGAAAGTTAATTATAACCTTTTTAGTCATCTAAAAATGTCTCTTTCAGCATTTGGTTGTACTTAGCTCCACCCTCTCGCGTCACTTCTGGTTGCAAAAAACCAAGATGGTGACGGCCAAAATGACGAACTCGAGCAGAACTGCAACGATTGATCAATTAGTTGTCAACTATTAAATTAATCCCCAACTATGTTGATATTGAATTAATTGTTTTGAGTTATTTTTTAAGAAAAAAAAGTAAATTCTCTGATTCCAGTGAACTGAATATTTTTGAGTTGTGGAACAAAACAAGACGTTTGAGGACGTCATCTTGGGCTTTGGGAAACACTGATCGACATTTTTCACCATTTTCTGACAATTTATAGACCAAACAACTAATCGATTAGTCAAGAAAATAATCCACAGATTAATCGACAATGAAAACAATCATTAGTTGCAGCCCTAAACTCGAGGCTTCAATACGGCAGTCCACAAACCAATGGGTGACGTCACGGTGACTATGTCCACTTCTTATATACAGTTTATGGCTTACCTTAGCATAAAGACTGGAAACAGTGGGGATACAGCTAGCCTGGTTCAAGTGGACAA